>JAJOOH010012822.1:0-61627 GCA_029582605.1 Solanum gracilifrons
TATATATCGTTTACATGTCATCATAATTAGAAGGTGATCACTACACTTAACATCCATTCAATTAGATCGAACGTATATAAATTTAATTGAGAAAATAATACCGACATCAAAAGGTTGGTTTTTATTGTAATTCATTTTCCGGGGAAAATTCTGACCTCCTGAGGTCGGAATTTGGTTTTCCCACTTATTTTGCATTAAAACCGACTACTTGTTGTCGGTTTTCATATCAACGTAATTTCATAGTATACAAAATGGTTATAGGTGTAAAATGAACAACAAACCGACCTCCGAATGTCGCTTTTAAAAGTAATAGATGAAATAAAAATACCGACCTCCGGATGTCACTTTAATTATTAGTAATTAGAATAAATACCAACTTCATGAGGTCGGTATTTTAATTACATACTATTTAATTTAACCGACATTCGTAAGTCGGTATTATAACCAACATCAAGAAGTCGGTTTTTATGCAAAAAAACCAAATTCCGACCTCAAGAGGTCGGAATTTTTCCCAGAAATAAAAACCGACCTCTTGATGTAGGTATTATTTTCTCAATTAAATATAAACAATACCGACCTCATGAGGTCGGTATTTTATATTAATTTATTTTTACATACTATTTCATTTTACCAACATACGAAAGTCGGTATTATTTGTTTTTTATATTTAATTGAGATTTATTTGTTTAATACCAACATCAAGAGGTCGGTTTATATTGTAATTCATTTTTTCCGGGAAAACTTCCGACCTCCAGAGGTCAGAATTTGGTTTTCCCGCTTTATTTTGCATAAAAACCGACTACTTGTAAATACCGACCTCCATTTGATGTCGGAAATTACCGACCTCCATTTGAGGTCGGAAATTTTTGGGTTGGTATTCACTGTTTTTTTAGTAGTGCTTTAAACCCCAAATTCACCCCATCTTCACTCATTCTTCCAATTCCCAAAAGAAAGGCCCAAATCCTCTCAAATATTCTCTCTCTACAACTTGAAGAAGAAGAAGAAGAAGATTCAACTACGGTTTGAAGCTAACGAGCTAGATTCTCTATTGAACATAGGCAATTGGACTTGAGGTGTGATATCTTTCATCCATGGGTTCCTTTCATCCATGGATCCCCCAAATTCCTCTATTTCAAATGGTAGAATTCCCCCAATTAGCATGGGTTTTCTTCATTCACCATGGATTCTTTGATTTACTGATTTTAATGGCTTAATTATCTCAAAATATGGATGAATTGATGATCTACAATGCTTTTATGATGTTTCCCTTAAGAACCCATGCAAACCCCCATGTTTTCCAAAATGTGATCTCATAGGTTTGTTGTTGATTGTGAAAATGAAGTAATTGAATTGCGTGAAGTTTATAATAAAATCCCTATCTAATGCTTAAATTCTAGAATTGGTGATTCATAATGGCTTCGAACCTTGGAAGGGAAAAGTGTGAGTTTATAGATGATCATATAAAACATATATAAATGCTTTAAAGGTGCTTTGAGAGTAAAGTGCCAATGTTGATTATCTTGTTGTGTTGTTGAAAGGTCATTCTCATGAAACATTTACAACCATGATGTGAATGGTTTTCTCATGTATAAAGGGATTCTTAGGTTGAAAAGTTATTCTCACCTAATTGAATCAATGAACAAGATCTATCCTAATGAACTAACTTGGATTGGTTGTCAAGGACATCCTTCCATGAGACATGAGTTAAGTAAAACTCAGTAAGTATTTCGTGGGAATTATGCTTAGCACCGAGTGGATATTGACAATGAGATGGAAGCTCCCCCGTTAGTTGAGGTCGGGTTTCTAAAAAAGGTCAAATGAGTTAGAAGCTCTCCTGTGAGTAGAGGTCGGGTTTCTAGTAGAAATCTCTGTATCCCATAAACTATGTGCCCCCATAGCTTATCTAGTAGTGGATCCACCTAAGCTAAGAGTTCATGGTTCTACCTTAGGCAAGTAGAACAACCCTTTTCGGTGTGGGAGACACTGGGTGATCATGTTTTAACTCACATGGTCTCTATGTCGGTTAAGGCTATTCTTCCCACAATAAGAACATGATTAATGAACTATGGTTACTTAAGAAGCTTTGTATATGAATTCAAATATTTTAAAGATGATTTTGATTTACTTTATCCATAATTATGACTTATGACCTCTAATATCTCATATGATGTTTAAACTTGGCAAATTGTATGCTTTGAAATTAAATGAACCTTTTAGCATGTTTTAAATGTTTTATGTATAGTTATAATACTTAGTGCATTTTTGTACTAACGCATATTTTTGCCTACATTGTTCCCCACTATAGGGTCCGACAGACAGGGTTTCCATTCTAGTGTCTAGAGTTTGGATCTGGCATTCTCCCGAGGTTGGTGAGCCCTCATGGTCCGAGGACGGAGTTGTTGTTTTAGTTTCCACTTCTTGTACTTTCTCTTTTCGGACATGATGTATGGGTTAGGCCCAATTTCATTCAAGTATTGTAATAGTTGGCTATATTGAGACAAGTCTAGACTTCCACTTTCTTTTATGAAAAACTTTTTATGACTTCAAATGTGATTTACTCTTTATTATCGTATTCTTATGTTATGACAGCTAAGTGGCATGTATGGAGTCCTTCGATGTTTTATACGCCTTTTTACATCTAGGGGGTACCCCCTAGGTGATGACATAAGGGTCATCCTATACTTTGGCGGGGTATATGATGATATTACACCTATGGATCCATCTAATAGGCCTTCTCTGAGGTAGTGGGGAGTCACACGAAGAATCAGTGCTATCCTATCCTATGTTGCCTACATAGTTTTAAGGAACTTTTGAGTTATAATAAAATCTTACCCAATTCGGTGCTTGATACTACTTCCAAAATATTTAATATACTTTATGCTCAATCACCCTATTACAAAGAAAGAGACTATTACTTTACTTTACTTTTCACTTTGCTCAATCACCCTTTACAAAGAAAGGGACTATTACTTTATTGAAGTACTTTTCAAAAATATCAATCATTCTCTTTCTTTTTCTCAACTGCCACGTAGTACATACGAAAAAAATTACTTCTCTTTTCAAGGATTTTGTTCAAAATTTACACTTTTAAAACGTACGTTCATGAACTTATCTTACAAGCCCAAAATCTATATATGAGGAACTTTCATGCAATTTTCTTAGAAAAAATAACTTTACTAAATCAGTAGAGTTTATGTGATACTAAAAATGAACAACATTATGAGATTCATAAGGAAATAGAGGAATCAAAACCTCAACTATTAAACAACCGAATTCAAATATCAAGAACTATGAATAGATCTTTTAGATGTGATGCTTTCTGACTGAATTGAGATGTAGGGTGTGAGGACAGACTAGTCCAACACTATGAATAGTCTAACATACCTTATTGTAAAGATTTTATAATGGAAACTTTGATGGAGACTTGATTTATCTTGAGCTTGAGGAGGAACATTAACTTTTTGGAGGAAATCTTTGATCTTGGAATCTTGGTGCTTGCTCTTGATAGGAAGGATTTTGTTTGTATATTGGATTTTTGATTTGAAGGTTTTAGGTTTCTTGTTGGAGGAAAGGAACACTAGGTGAGTCTGAAGAGAACTTCTAATTATTTGGATGTTTTGATTGATGAAAACTAGTTAGTTAAATGATTTACTCAGTTAAAAAGCTCAAAAATGACTTAGAATAAAGTTAAAAGCGACATAGGGGAAAGAACAAAATCACCCCAACTTTAAAACTGAAAAGGTACCTAATACGGGCAGTTTCACATGCCGTTTAGTGCTTCACAGGACGTTCAATGCTTCATGGCCTGACTAGTGGGTCGTCAAGTTGCACCTGCCCGACAGGGCTTAACTAAAAAAAAGGAAAATGATTTACTCTAAACTTGAAATGAGGAAAATTTGGTGACATTGGAAAGATGACTCAAAGACCTTTAATTTGATAGTTCATAAGCAACTTAATTCATACTGTGCTGTGAGATATGATTGTTTGAAGTTGAACCAAAACTTAAAAGCTCATGAGTGACTTATACGAACTGTAAAAGTCACCACGGGCCGTCTACGGTCCCGTCTAGGTGACTCCCACCTTGGCAGCCTTGGATGGCTGTCCACCATGTCCTAAATGGGTTGTTAACCCCTAAACGGGCCGCCTAGGTGTCATCTAGGGTCCATGGTCCATTTTGCGTTCGGGGACTTGCTTGTTACCCCTCTTAAGACCTTTTTGATGTCTGAGATGTTACACGAACGATTCAAATTTTAAGAGTAGATTTGTGCGGTGTTATAGAATGATTCGTGTCTTAGCTTCAAAAAATTTGAGATGTTACACAAGGAATAAGAACATTATTGGTACAAAGTAGATGAGTTTAATCAAGGGTATAATTTTTTTAGAAAAAAGTAGAAGTTGAAGTGCTCTTGAATTTGGTTCATCCACGCGATGCTGCTTGCCCATGTTGATTTAAGACTATGGATTCAAACCACATCAAGATGATAGATGATTTAGATTTCTTCAAAAGTTAATCCATGGGGAAAGAGTCTTTTGATTTAACATTGACCCATCTGAAGAATCGAATTAATTTGAAGAAGTAGGGGGGGAATATATATTGAAAAGAAGAATGCATCGTATGCTCTGTACAACTTTCCATGAGCATCCCTAGTACTTATTATCAACCATTTAGTCAATTTATGATATACTCTTATTTATTTGTGTAGTACTTCATATACTCTATTTGTTTGTTTGTTGTTCTATGGATTCCAGGTTTGGATATATGAGGCTTTTCCACATCTTGGAAACTACGCCGCGAAGTCTTTGGATTCTCCTCTGCCCATTCCCCATTTTGTTAGGTGGAACACATTAAGGAGTGATAATATAATTGAAGATGATCCATTAAGTACAAAGGAAGAAGTACGAAGGTAAACATTTATTTTTTATTATCTAACAATATTTTTACTTAGTGAACTTTGTGTAATATTTATATATTTTTTTAAATTGTGCACCCATACCTTACCCTTACTGTCCGTGAAATGGAAAAGAATGTAATGGAAACATTTAAGACATATACATATGAAGTGAAGGACATGGTCTTCGATGCCTTGAATGCCCAATTGAAACGTCTTATTGTCCTCAGTTCAGGAGCAGAGAGCACAAATGATGAATATTTGGATGATCACAATCTTATCTAGCCTTGTGAGAGTTTTGTTGCGAGTGGACAAAAAAATGTACCGAGTACTTCTAATGATGGGAATATGGGAACTTTGTGTGAGCGTGTTGTATCACTTGAGAACTCAATGCTGGAAGTTGTTGCTTATGTACAAGGTGAAAAATTAAGAAAAATTTAAAAGAATAAAAAAAGTAACAAGGTAAACTAGTATATATATATATTGTTAGTGTCAAATCATTTATTTTTATAATTTGATAATTTTTATCAAAGTAATACAGTACATGCAAACAGTACAACAATTGATTAAGACAATGCAAGATTTAATGAAAACTCTGCAACATTTGATGAATACCTTACATATGCAATTAATGAAGTGGCAGTTGTTGAAGCAGCAGGTGATATAGTTGATGAAGTGGCTGTTGATGAAATAGCAGGTGATTTATTTACTTCAGTGGCAGTTGATGAAGTGGCAGTTGATGCAGTTGATGAAGTGGTAGTTGATGATGTGGCAGGCGATGCAATTGATGAAGTGACAAAAGAGAAGAAGGAAGAAGAAAAAGAAAAGGAAAAAAGCAGTAGATGATGAAGAAGAGAAAGAAGAAAAAAAGGATAAAATAATAGTTGAAGAAGAAGAGAATGAACCAGAAGAGAAGATGGACTAGAAAGAAGAATATGGAGAAAAAAAAAATGATTAAGAAGACAGTGCTGAAAATTCAGTGCATGTGATGGGTATCGTTATGGAACTCAATTGTGAGATTATTGGAAATGAGAAAAATAATTGAGATCATTGGCATTTTAAAACAATGGTTTTTGAAGTATTGACAGTTTAAGATAATGGTTTTTGAAGTTGTTTATTGTTTTGCTGTTTTGACGAGAAAAACAATGGAAACATTATTGATGTTTTGGTAGATGGTTAATGGATGTTTTGAGAAACAATTTAACATGTTTTATTATGGAGGTTTTTTATATTTCTTAAAAATCTGTGTTTTAATGGTATGTGATTTTTGCTTAACTTTAATTTCTTACCATTATAGAATATCTTCTTAAATATTTATAAAATTATATCATTCTCAATTATCGATAAGGAAAAAGGACATATATACCCCCGAACTATTATTTGAAATGGCATACAGATACTCTCCGTCATACTTTTGTGACATTGGTGTCCCTACCATCCAAAAACTAGAGAATATATACCCTTCACTTTAACGGAAGACTAAATAGGAACATGTGGTGCCATCCTACAAAGGGACCCGGTTTGACCAATTACTTAAACAAAAAATTTATAAACCAACCCATATGCCTATCCACCCTCTTAACCCACCCGTAGAACACATTACTCACACTTAATCTAACCCAACCAAAAACCTAAAAAAGATCCCCAATTCCTCACACATAAGCTCACACAAACAAACCAAATAACCAAATAATTCGCAATTTCTCTTGAAAATGCATTGATTGGAGAGATATTTCTGAAGAAGAAAAAAGACAAAAACAGATACAAAAGAAGAGAAAATTTTGTTTGTTTGCTTCTTCCTTGTTTGCTATTTTTTGTTTTCTCTGTTACTTCTGTTATCTGCTTATCTCATATACATAACCCTTTTTTCTCTCTTTCTAGTACAATTTTATGATGATGAAGGAGAAACAGAGGAAATTGTTTGTTATTGTTGTCTGGAATTGTGCAGCTGAACTCAAATTTATCCTACTGCTTTTTCACTTATTACAATTCTTCAATCCTTCATCTTGACAGACAAGGTTCATCATCAATTCATTGTCGTTTCCATCGATTCTCCTTAGAAGCAACCAAGAACATCCTCAACCTGGTCCAAGCATGAAAACTCTTTGTATTCAACATCTGTTAAATGTTTATCTGTAACTTCTAGAGGTATCCTTCATATTCGGATGAGCTACAATCCTTTAACCATCTTTTTATTACCTTCTTTCTTTTTCATTCTTAATCACCTGGTGTCCCTCGTGTTTCAAAAGTTTCCCCTTTTTAGTATTAGAAGTTTCGAAAAACTCCTTATCCTCTTGGACCAATTGAGTGTAAGAACTTTTGGAGACTTTGGTCATCAATTCCGTTAGATTTCATCCTTGCATATAACTCTCTCGCCTTGGAATATAACCTGCATACAATAAGTCCTCCCACCAAAATAAAATAATGTGCAGTGTCGGGCACTACCTCATATGCTTCATTTCCACCCATATCGTCAATGCATTTTCAGGAGAAATTGGAAACTTTTTGGTTACTTGGTTTGTTTGTGTGAGCATATGATTTAGGAAATGAGGGTTTTTTTAGGTTTTGGTTTGGTTAGTTTAAGTGTGAGTAATGGGTTATAAGGGTGGGTTAAGTGGGTCGATGGGCGGATATGGGTGAGTTTTTAAATTTTAGGTTTAATTAATTAGTCAAACTGGGTCCCTTTGTAGGATTGGGCCACGTGTCCCTATTTGATCTTCCTTTAGAGTAAAGGACATAAATGCTCTAGTTTTTGAACGGCAGAGACACTAATGTTCCAAAAGTATGATGAAGGCTATCTGTATACCATTTCCAATAGCTTGGATGTATATTTGTACCTTTTTCCTTATCGATAATAAAATTGTATGCTTATTACTATAGATGGCTATCACTGTTGATTTATAACATTATATATCAAAGATAAAAGATATAAGAGAAATAAATAGAGAGAAATATTTTTATTTATTCAGCACCACATTCATTTTACAAATTTCCAAAAAGAAAACACAACCAATAAACCATACAATATAATTTTTAGGAATTTTTCTTTTTCTTTTGTCAAAATCAACCTTTATTTTAGTTGATCTCTATCTATTTCACATCTTTTAACAACACTTTCAAGTCATTCATGCACTCTTCGGATTCTTTGAAGATAGTCATTTGCAAATTTCTATTTTCTTTGGATTCTTGAAGCTTTTTTAATATTTTAAAGTTGGCAACACCTTGAAATTTGGATGGGCTGCTCATTGATGATTCGTTTTCAAGCCACCTAAATAAAAGCATGTGTCAATTGCACAATTAAATATTGTCGACCTGGATTTACATCGGTGTTGATATTCTTAACGTAGCTGGATTACCACAATATCGATTGTAAGATGTTTTTGCATTGGACGTTTGAGATACTTGAGGCGTTTTAAAAAGGGAGATGCTTGAGGCGTTTATTATGAGGGATTTCCTTCCTTATAAAAATAAATCAAATGTTACTGTTGAAAAAGTAACAATTTGAACTTTTTTTACCGTTATAAAACTTGTATATCTAAATATTTATTGGTTGTCAAAATATATCGACCCTTTTATACAATTGATACATCTCTGTGTCTGTGATGTATGTCTGACAAGTGAGATATACAGCCTGACATTAGTAAGGTATATTTGGCTTTATATCTAAGTTAAAGAATGATCGACACTGCACCTACTAGAATTTAGTAAAGAGAATAATTAATTAATAATAAATTATATTTTAAAAATTTATCAAACCGAACTAGTTTAAACAAGTCATGTGATCATGTAAGGGTCCACATAAATTAAGGGTGGTGATCAGATATGTGGTAGGAAGAGTTTTGGTTATACAATCAACATCCTCAAAACAATGTTTGAGAAAGCATAAGTATGTTGTGAGGATTTCACTTGTTCAACCACAACTCTTCTCATTATTAATTAATTGTCACGATCCAAAGTAAACCCTAGGCTTAACATGGCTTATAGAACTCTGAGATACCTTACACAAGCCACTTAGCACACATAATACAAGATAGTAGAAATAAAAATTTCAAAGAATTTGTCTTATATCATAAAAAAAAAGTTTTACAAAAGAGGAACTCTAAAGTAAGTCTTAATAAGCCATCTATTACATCTAACACATACAAGTATGAAAACCGAAATGACATAAGGCGATAAAAGTATCTCAATCCTTGGAACATGAGGACTCACCAAATCCCTGAACGCCAAAGATAAAATAGCCAAGAGTGTGAGAGGTAGGAGCGCTTGACTTTACATAAGTGAAACAATGTAGGCACAAGTATGCATTAGTACATAGAATGTACTAAGTATGATAGCAATGCATAAGAATTATGAAATCATGCTAAAAAGACTTTACATGACATGCAATGACCAAGCTAAATCATAAGAAAAAAGATTAGAAAACTTAAACCATAATCATGGTCAATGCAAGTTAAACATCTTTTATCACTTGTGAGATACTTTAGAAGTGAGCTTAATTCATTATTTTTGGAAAGTTTATCATGTAACCGACATAGAGCATGTGAGCTATAACATGTAATCCAATGTCTGACCCACATCAAAAAGGAGTTTCCTTACTTTCCAAGGTAAGAACCATGAGTCTAATCTAAATTTGATCCACTAGCTAAAGTCTATCTAAGAGAATCATCCTACGATGGCACATAGTTATGGGATAAAGAGAATTCTACTAGCTAAAAACGCCGCCTCTACTAACAGGAGAGTCTCCGTCTCAATACCCTCTCGGTGCTAAGCGAAAATTCCACGGAATAGTCATTAATATTATTAATTTCACCATCCATAGAAATACACAATTATGCAATCAATTCAAGTTTAAGTTTATTAGAATAGATCCTTAATCTTTATTCAACTTAGGTGAGTAAACATTTCAACCTTATGAATTCTTTTGTGAGAAATCCTTTCACAATTACATTCTTAGTAGTATGTGATAAAACCTTTCACAACAAAAATAACAACATTGATGTTTTACTCCCAAAGCAACCTTAAATTATTTACATCAATTTCATTAAAAGAACATGCATATTTTCATAAATTCATCTTTCATGGTTCATAAGCTTCATCATATGATCATGGTCTAAAAATCATGGACCATGCATAAGTTCATGTGAATTCAACTTAAAAGTATATAATTACTTTAATTCATGCATAAAAATATGGAAAACAGTCAATTGAATCATAATTGAAATGAACCCATGAAGATTGAATAAAACCCTAAAATCACTTGTAAAATTGGAGATTTTAGGAACCATGTGGAAGAAAGGGCTCCATAGTGAATACTAACATAACTTATAAATCAATTCCCACTATCTATGGTAAATTAGAGTTCTTCTAGCCAAACTCTAGCTTTCTCCTTCCTTAGCTCTTGAGAGGATTTTGGGGATAGTTTTGGGGAGAATTTAGGAGAAAGATTTACAATGGGTAGTTTTAGGACCTAAAAGATTTATATAGGACTTAGGATTAGGACCAAAACAACCTAGTTTAATCATTAATAACTTAGAGAAAAGATTTAAAAGCCCCTTAAAACTAACTGACAGGACCGTCTACGGTTTGGACCTATGGACCTGTAGGACTTTCTACAAACCGTATTGGTCAATGCAAAAAAGTATAGAAATATTTTCAAATTCGACCAACTTTGACGAGACTGGTCTTCGGTCCGTAGAACCTTCTATGGTCCATAAACTCCAACCGTAGAAACAACTTTACCCAAAAATTTCACTAAGTTTGGGACTCACGTAGCTACTAAACCTATCTACGACTCGTATTGGGATTGACGGGCAATCATGTTGAATCGTAAAATGGGGTACTAGACTTGATTTTTGGAATTCATTTTCCCTCTTCCTACTATTTTCTTCTACGGACCATAGAAGCTTCTACGCTTTGTAGATGGGACCTGTAGACACAACCTGCAACCCAAAAATTTCTTTTCTTTCTTTTCCAAAATTTGAGATGTTACATTAATTGTTCTTTTTTTTAATTCTACTTGTTATGGTGTATATATAAGTATCATATTTTAGTAGGTGCAATATCAATCACACATATAGAGATGTATGGATTGTATAAAGGGTCTATATATTTTGACCAGTAAATATTTAGATATTCAAGTTTTACAACGGTAACAAAAGTATAAGTTACTTCTTTTTCAACAATAACATCTGATTTTTACACAATTCTTTAAGGGGTTGTTTGCTAGAGTGTATATTCAAATAATTCTTGTATTAGTTATATTTGGATCAGTTATACTTAGGTTATTTATTATGCATTGTTTGATTTGGTGCATTAAAAATAGCATGCATGATACCTTTCACAATTTTAGTAGAAAAAATTATAATTTTTTTAGGGCAATTGGGTCTTTAATCATTCTAATGTATGTATTAAAATCATTGCATTACTAATCTAATAAACGTTCTTGTATTAATAATACACACTTCAACACACAATGACAGAAGTCGGTATTAAACTATGATAGATAGTGTACGCAATTTATGTCATCTTTTCATTGATCGATATTAGATAATGAGTATAATTGATAGCAACTGATTTTAATTGACCAAAATGTAGGTGTTCAAAATAAACATTAGCATGGGGATCTCCAGTATCTTGATTACAATAACAAAGTTAATCAAACTTATTTAAGATTTGTTGTTGTTCATATATGTGGTTCTCTTGTGTCCGGGTCTCTTGTAAATTGAACATTTGTTCCTTTTCTTGCTCTTGAAATTCTCATTCACGCCCCTGATATGTTTTCTTCTTTTCCTTCCGATCTTGGAATCGAAAAGAGGTAGCACGTTTAGCAATTTATGTGGAATACACCATTTCGACTCAAGAGGGACAACATTAATAGATTCCAAGTATGTAAGGATGTATACTTCAACTTTATAGAAAGGCGGAGAATACTCATAAATTGTCATACCATATTCATTACCATGCTTCGATCGCAAAACATCCTTCGTGTGAACACACAGTATCTTGATCAAGTCATATTCCCTACAAGAACATGAATTTTCAAGTAGGTTCACGCTAAGAGTAACACTTTCTCCAAACACGGTAAATTGGTTGTCGTCCCCGGTTACGTTCTTCGCATACAAGGAGTCACCCTCAATCATTTTTTTCTAGTAATCCTTTCGGCAACCGACAACATTTTATTACCCTTTGATTTGAGGATATATGCATGCCTCTCTCTAAACAATTCTACAAACCTCTTCACAATCGAATTAAATATAAATGTCACGGGGTACTCTTTTTCGTCTTCAACATAACATTGAGTGACTCGAAAATATTTGTGGTTATCACATCATACCAATTGCCAATGAAATGTGCCCTACTGTACTTCTCAAAACCAACTTCATGCTAAGGACGACAGTTGCCTCAAGGCATTTGTTCTTGAGTTCTATCAAATGATTGTTAAACTCCTCCAACGAATAAGCCTCTGTCGCATTGTAGTATAGATAGAGGGAATCTCCACAGTGATGATTTATCTTGAGATATTCACCAAGGTGCCTCATACAATTTTCATGGTGAGCATGATTGTAAACCTTCGCAATATTGTTGAAAATTCTCTTGTGTCTATTGATACGCTAAAATTACACCTCTCTAAAGAAGCATAAGAGATTGTTATCAATTAAATAACCCAACTTGTAGGTTGGGGTCGACCCCACGTGGAATATAGTTTGGACTTAAACTTAACTGACAATTATCTCTTTTTAGTCAAACTATTTATGAGAAAAGTAAACAGGGGGGTTTTCATAACTAAAGTAACAGATTGTTGATTTAAATTAATAAGTAACAAGTAAACAAGATTCACAATTTGAGATATTAATATAAGATGGAAACTAGGGTGTATGTGTTCCCCACAAGCTCTTAACACAGTAAACTTAATAATTGTAATCCTATCCTAGTGTTTCACATGCAAGTCCGATAAGTTATGTATCCCTACATGATTGGTAATCTTAGTAGGAACCTTCACTCGCGACTTGGTGAATCTACGAGTTTGTGCTCTACTAACCCTTACCTTCACCCGAGATTAGTCATCGTGTCAATTAACTTAGGGTATTCACCCTTTCGTGAATTGATTAAAGTCAGACCATTAGATAGCAGCAAATCCTTAACTAAATCTCTATTGTTTAATTTTTTTCTCATTCATTACCCCCTTGGTAAGGCAAGTAGAAATGAGGCGAGTTCTAACGTTGTACACCGCTAGAAAGACTTCTAAAAGAAAAGACTAATAATACATGCATAAACACTATTCAAGAATCACTTAGTTATTATTCATACGTTGTTAACTGCTCATGGTTCCCACAACCCTAGTTGTAGATTTAGCTACTCATGCTTGCGAGTTCACAATTCATAATTAGGTTAAAAGAAATCATGAACTTACAATTAGAATAGATGAAAACCGAAATCTTGAATTGAAATTCAAAGTGCAAATTGCATAAACCAACTTCCGAAAATTAAATTGCTAAGAGTTTGCAAAATAATTTCAAAAGACCAAAACAAAAGTCTAAAATAATGACTAACTCGCAAAAACAGAAATAACAACTAATATTTATAGTACAAATCCTAAAGCAAGTAGGAAACAAAATAAGGAAATAATTTCTCAAACGCGGTTTCAATCGACTACATGACCTACGGACCGTGGGTCAACCTATTGTCTGTGGTCTCCCTCCGTGAATCAACACTTGGAAATTATTTCAGGGCCTTCAGACGACGGTTGGACCTACGGTACATGGACTGGACTACGGTCCGTCACTTGCCTCTGTTGTTCAAGTACTGGAACTTCAACTTTCTGATCACAAACGACGGACGTGCAGGACAGTCCGTCAATCGATCTACGGGGTGTCGATGGCCTCTGTGGTTCCACACGTGGTCAGAATTCCTTGAACCCTAATCTACGATTCGTGGTTGGCTCCGTCACTGGTCACTTCTGCAATTTTTAGCTTTTATCTCAATCCACCACATTCGAACTTAGTTCCTGCAAGAATTACACAAAAACCATCATATCTAAAAAAAATGTTCAAGACTTACACAAAACTCCAAGTGAAATGCATCAAAAATACAGTAAAATCACGGTATATCACCCTCAACTTAAAATTGTTGTTTGTCCTCAAGCGACACACTAAAACTCAAAATGACACTTGTGTAGAAGCAAACATCCAAACTCAAGAAATCACATGTCTTTCTCAATCAAGTCCTTCACTTAGTGCATATCTTTCAATTTAGACTAAATAAGCTAACTCATATGGATCAAAACATGACATAGACAAACCAACATATATCATCACATGCACTTTCAACAATCACCAAGGTACCAACTCTCCAACAATGTAATTAGTGCCCTCACTTTAAAGAAATCCTTATTCCCACAACAAATCTGATCTTAAGTTCAACGATTCAGTCAACACTCACGCTCAGAAGTGAACTCAACACAGTTAGTGCTCAATACCATAGACTTGCCCTTACTTTCAGTACATAGACTTTCAAAACTAGTCACTAGGATTACTATAAAGCTTTCTTAGCTTGTAACGTAGGCTCAGGGTCTGGTAGGATACATTTGGGTATTTTAAGTGACTTTTCTACTGTCCTTGACATTGTATTGGCTATTTACCTCGTTTCTCAACCCATTCTGACATATTTTTATTTTTCTGCTCTTTTCCTTGACTTTATTCAGTACATATGTGACTTTGCCTTTTTCATTCTTCTTTTTCACTTTTTTTTTTCATTCTTTGTTATTCTTCATCGTTATCACTATTTTGTTTCTTTTGAATTTAGTCACATCTCAGTCACAACTTTTTCAATCCTTTTCCTTCTTCTACACACAACTTTTTAATACCCTTTTTCTTTCGGTTTCCTTTTTCATAGCCACCCTCAACTTATTTATTTATCATGAGTTAAGTTACACAATGCCCGAGGTTTGACCAGGGCCAAGATTAAGGTAACTTTTGAATCAACCACCCTCAACTTAGGCTTTTGGCCTAAGTGAAGGTGCACATGTCCAAGGAGGGACCAGGGCCAAAATAGTCTTTTAGGGAAGGTGAGATAGGAGTATTGAAAGAACTGGTCTATATTAGGCTCAAACATTTGGATCAAAGGGAACATTTATTTCTTTTGGTTGGATCATTTTAGGCTTCAGTGGACTCATTTGAACAACGGCCTATGATCATTTCCCAATTCTTAGCCTAGATTGTCTTAACAGGACCAATGGGGCAAGTTCTAGATTGGCACACACTACATGAACATACAAAATTATCTCACACACTATTGGCACATTGTTTCATTATTGAATTATTGAAGCACCTAGTTCAAATTTTAGCTTAAGCATGCTATCATACCGGGTCCTATCATGTCATATGAATATCCAACATATTCAACTCATTCAGACTATAGATCTAGCACATTTTAAAAAAATTTAGACAGGTATCGATTTCATGCCTTTTATGCCATCATGCTTTAATTCTTTCTATCTACTTCTACACATAATCCTACACATACCGGTTAAACAGAAAAGTAAAACAATACCTTAGGGAAAAAGAACACAGGCAAGAAAACCCCAAGGGAGGGTTATGAGTTGGTTACTCAGACTTTACCCAATCACTCACAACCCATTTACCCCAACCCTACGAAAAATTGGTGTAATTACCCTCAATGCACAAAAAAGAAAAATAAAACATAGGGTGACGCAAACTTGTAGCGCATAAGCACTGATTACATATCAAGAAGCGGGTGGGTTTGGTTTCCCGAAACACACTGGATCAGCAATAGTTACGCCATCAGTAGCGCTCTCAGCAATATTGGGAACACCTTAACCAGTGCTCCTCGAACAAGATGGGTCAACACCTATCTTACTGGCTCTCTGTTGCCGCATCTCTTCATCAATAATCGACTATCTCTGGGTTGCTGCCATCTCCTACCGCTCTCTCTTTCTTGCCCATCGGGCCTCATCAGTATCAGAAGTGTGCTCAGAAGAGTAGTGGCGCTTTCCAACAGTACAGGAAGGGTCGAGTGGTGGCATAGTATCACCAAACAGAGAAGACATCACCCCCTCATCCTCCTCAACCTCAGGAGATGTCTCCGGTACAACCTTAGAAGGGGCGTGCAGGGCATCAACATCAGACCAATCCCAGATAAATCATTATTCATCTCTTTCAAATTTTCATCTATCGCATCAAACTTCTTCATCATCTTTTGCATCATATCTTCAATGCGAGTCATACTAGTACCACCCTCTCTATTATCAGATTCTTTATCACGAAGTGGAACATAGGGCCCAACTGTCTCATTCTTGTTGCCATAGTTGTTTCGGTTGTAGTTGTTATCACGGTTGAAGTTCCCATCCCGGACATAGTTTCCCTCTCAATTTTAGTTTTCATAGTTCTGACCTTCGCGCCAATTATCAAAATTGGAACCTTGGGCATTGGTTCCAAAACCCCTCGTCTGATCATTAACCAAATTTGCAAACTCCTCATAGTAACATTCATGAACTAGCGGTGGTGGAGTTCTAGTTAAATAATTTACCGCATTCACTTTTTCTGCATTTCCACTCACATGTTTCAATACCAAGCCCTGTTTTGTCCTCACTTGAGCCATCTCTTCATGAATGTCATCATTGGATTGGCTTGGTGCAGTTTGGACCGCGTACGTGCTCCTACTAGTATTTTCCTTTCTAGTGTTCCATGCCTTATTATTTTAGGAAATCCTCTCAAGTTTTTCAGCAATCTCCTAAAAAGTGCACTCACCATATGATCCTCCAACAATAGTATCTAACACAATTCTTCCATTTTCATTCGGTCCTCTATAGAAGTACTCATTGAGTGACTCATCTTCTATGCGGTGATATGGAACACTCCTCATGAATGCAATGAACTTATCCCAAGAACTGTTTATGTACTCTCCAGGTAGTGCTGTGAAATTATTCATTTTATCCTTGTGATTTAACTTCTTGGACACCAGAAAATACCTTGCCATGAACACCTTATGTAATTGGTCCCATGTATAGATCGAATTGTATGGCAGCTCAGAAAACCACACAGCAGAATAACCAGTCAACGACAATGGGAAAACTCTCAAACCTATAATATTCATATCCAATTTCGGTCGTCCCACACAACTCTTACATACCCTTTTTAATTTATCCATGTGAGCATATGGATTTTCCGAAGCTAACCCAAAAAACAACCCTCTTGTTGTAAGCATTTGCATAGGACTGCTGGTCACCACAAATATATTCCCTTGAGGTAGAGAAGGATGTACAATAGGCCCTTGTGATTAAACAGTGTCATAGTTAACCCTGTAATTGTCACGAACCCTTGGTGCTAGCGGATTCTGCACCCTTTCTGCATTTTTTATTATATTACCATCATGTACCTTAGCGGACACATTAACAACCACAGGAGGCTGCAATTCAACTCCATCTCCTAGACCCTCTGCAATTAGATTTTTGTGTACCTTTTGATTATTCATCTTCCTCGAAGTTCTTCTTCATTCAGGATCGTAGGGGGTCAAGGGTTCGCCTCAGCTCTGCGTACTTGGCATACATAAGAGGTAATACATGTAGAAAATAAAAACAAAACAAAAATGTAAAATCAGGAAATGTTTGAATAAAGTTCAATAATGTAGTTAAACTTAATCTAAAAGTCATATTCCCCGGCAGCGGCGCCAAAATTTGATACCCTCAAATTACACATCTCTAATGAAGCATAAGCGATCGTTATCAAGTAAAGAACCCAATTTGTAGGTTGGGGTCTATCCCACGAAGAATATGGTTTAGACTTAAACTTAACTCATAATTTTTATAGTCAAACTATTTTTGAGAAAAGTAAACATGGGGCTTTTGTAACTAAAGTAACAGATTGTTGATTTGAATCAATAAGTAACAAGTAAACAAGATTCACAATTTGAGATATCAATATAAGATGGAAACTAGGGTATATGTGTTCCCTACAAGCTCTTAACGCAAAAATCCTAATAATAGTAATCCTATCCTAGTGCTTGACATGCAAGGCCGATAAGTTATGTATCCCTACGTTATTGGTAGTATTAGTAGGAACTTTCATTCACGACTTGGGTAAATCTACGAGTGTGTGCTTTACTAACCCTTACATTCACCCCAGATTAGTCATTGTGTCAATTAACTTAGGGTATTAACTGATTAACGTATCAACTACACATCATCCGATACTAGGTGTAGACGATCGTTAAGCAGTATAAACCCAACAAGAGAATTGGGTCGATCCCACAGGGAGTAATTCTATTTTGAATTCAAGTATGTGATGAGTCCGAGAATTGGACTCATTTAGGGCTTTTTTTATATAGAATTAGTGTTCTCAAATGCTTAATTTGTGCTAATAACTGATGTAAAACCCTTGATTTTCAGGTATATGGATTGAGGAACAAAGCAAGGATACTAACAAGCAAAAAGAAACAAAATAGGTTGAAGAAATGAAGATGCGCAAGCCTGAGGATCGCCAAGAGCACTCGACGTGTCATCAAGTGGCTCATCTAACCGCCTAAAGTTCCAATGCGCCAAACCTTGAGGGAAGAAACCAAGTCCGCGAGAGAAAGGAGCAATCAGTAGATCACCAAGTGGTTCTGCAATGCAATGCTAGATCACCCAAAGTTATAGACCGTGAGGATGTTGAATGTCAAGGCAGAAGGGCGATGAAAGTGACCAAAGGGCAGCTCGCCGAGTGGTTTGGCGAGCCAACCTTACTTCGCCAAATGACTCTTCGCAACATATTTTTGGCTATTTCAATCAAACCAACAATCATGAGGATTAAGGGAGATGGATCTAGAAAGGTATAGCCTTCATCCAGTTTCTTCCAAAGAAGGTTAAGGCTCAAGGGGTGTTCAAAAGAGAATCACACGCTCATAGGGTAGGTCACAAAAAAGGTATATGTCAAATTGGCTCACACTCTTAGAAGTTGCCTAAGATCATATCAAGAGATAACATCACTTAGTTGATCGGACCAACAGGGTAAATTCTAAAATCTATCATGCACAGTTCAAAGTAAGCTCATCACACAACGTATCGACACTAACGTCAAACAAGACTCCACATTTTCGCTAGTGTGTAACGGCCATCACAAGCGACTCGATTTGATAAATGGCTAATCTATACGAGATGCAAAGAGTTCAGATATTGTCTATGCAACTTCATTTGGCCTCGTCGTAGCCGCACATTTATGTTCATTCGATTGTAAGCACTATTCAAGTAATCGCTATTGATCGAAATCGAGACTCAATTTTTTGCTAAAGAAAAGCCACATTCAACACATGAGAGGTGGAAAAAATGTGTGAAAAATTCAAAAAAATTCGAAAGGGTCAAAATCGTTTTGTAAGTTAAAACAAAAGGAGCCATGAGCTCAAACATCCACAGAAAGCAGTGTAAACACGATTTATAAATAGAACAGCCCCAATATATACACAAAACTCAAACATCAAATAACACAAAAAGGGTGAGGCTTACCCCACCACAAATAAAAGCAATTTGTCATCAAATACAATTAACACAGAATCCAAAAGGCAGAATAAAGAAAGACAGAGAGGGAGGTAAAGAGGGGATCCTGTCTAAATAGTTTCTCCATCTGTCTGGGCATCACTACCAGGAGTGACTTCTAGAAAGACCAGCTTCAATGGATCTAGCAGCAGGAGCCTTTGCCAAGGAAACTTGCACAGCAGCTTCTATCTTGATTTCTTCAGTCTCGGCGATGTCGTCCACTGCAGCTCCTTCAAACATCTCTTCGTCAGTCTTTACCTCTAGATCAAGATCGGCTATATGTTTTGCTCTATCTCTATGTCCAGTGGTGGTCTGATTGAGGTATCTCAGGCACGTCTGGAATCTCCATAGTTCCAAAGATCATGGACATATCGGTGGATTTTAGGTAGCCACATCTTTCCTTAGCTCTGCAATGGCAGCCTTTAAGCCTGTCACCTCTTTTTTGGCTCCTTGGTCGCGCTCACACACTGCTATCTTTGCCGCCAGAGCATCAATAGTAGTGCTCAGTGGTTTCACAGCATCATCGAGGGCAGCCTGAATCATGCCTGGAATGGAGCTTTCTATGTTGGTAGACCAGAAATCAGTAGATTGAGCAAGGTGTCCCATCAGAATCAAGGATGCCTGAGTGATCGGTTCATAGGATGCAACAACGGCAATGGGTCTGGGTGATAACACAGAAGTAGAGGATCCTGCAGGGTTAGCAGAAGTGGCGATGGCATCATATATACCTGAAGGCCCAGGAGCCGGAGTAGGCAAAGATATCTCGTCAGGTATGGAAAAAGTTGGCACAACTTCCTTCAACTTCTTTTCTGCTTGGTCCTTAAGATAATCTTCTTCGATTTTTTGGATGTTGGTGGAGACAGTGGCAACCAATTCCAAGACAAGTTGCCTTAGCAAGGCGAAGGATTGATTCATTTTGTGATGGCATAATTGTGATGTTGAGGAACCCGAACCAGTATCTTGCAGCTAAGCTCGGATCTTTCTTTTCAAACGAAACTCATTCTGCTAACAATTTCGGAGCATTATCATCTTAGATCAGCGGGGTAACCCTTTTTTCATTTCATCCAGCTTGTTTGTTCTGATTAAATGTTGGTAGTGATCATTAATCTTATCACACATACCCAAAGCTATGTTGATAACTTCACTGTCACAAGCTACCTTCCTCCCTCTGACAACCACGTATTCAACTGCTTTGAAAGATGACACTAGCCTCTTTCGTTAAGGTACCAATGCACTATATGCATTGTAAAACTCTCTAACCCAACTTGGTATGTAAGAGCCACGGGGTTTTGTGAATATTTGAAATTTGTGATATTTCAGGCATTCTATTATCGCGGGATACTTATCGATCACCCCATCTATGGAGAGCCATTTTCTCTCAATGATCGTTCTCATCCCCTCATACTTTAATATGTTAGTTGATTTAGGTGGGGGCCTTATACTGGGGGTGTCAGTACTATTTCTTGTTCTGGAACTGGAGGAGTCGGAGTGGTGGATCGAGGATTTTTTATCCGAGATGGGTCGTTCAACTGTTTAGATCGTAACTCCTCCCTCTGTGCCTCCATCAGCTCATCTTCATCAGAACTTATACTCTCACTGTCATATGTTGTTGGGTTATTGGTGTAAAAACCAGTACTGTCGGAACTTGCATCTGATAACTCAACGGTTTTGTCCTTGCCCTTGCCTTTCCAACTAGTTGTGGAAGCCTTGTTCCTGGATGCAGTTGTGTCCTCATTGATTATGATCCTTTTTTATTTGCCTCGAGGTGGTGTGTTGCTACCTGCTTTGTTAGGTTTAGTCATATCTGCAAAAAAATAGGGAGGGGTGTTAGGGGAGAAACCAAATAGAAGCACAGGCAACCTACTGCAGAAAGGCTCGCCAAGTAGATCGGCAAGTCGCCAAACCTCTTTGGCGAGCTAACTCGGGCTCACCGAAAGGTTGGTTAAACAATTATGGAAAGTCGGCGAAAAGAGAGTCCTTTTGGTGAATCGCCGACTACCTTCGGTGAGAAAGGGTTTGGCCGCCGAAAGTTACAATCTCATCCAATTTGACATGATATTAAAGGCGAGATGGAGACATTGGGCGAGCCACTGAACGATTTGACGAGCTCGACCCATCTCGCCAAATGGCCCAACGTGCCCATTTTCAATCCATCTTCTCGAATTCAATCCCGCAAACCCCGAAAGTAAAATCAAAACATGCACTAACAAAATTCGAACAAGACCCATACTACCCATTACTCCGGGATACTCAGATTTCTCCTGGTTATACCAAGTTTAGCTATTTGGCGATATTTCCTCTTAAGAATGTGGTTACCCATTCTATCATTAAGCAACTTTCATCATTTAGCACACGCACGGGCTATTATGACTTCACCCAAACAATCAAAACAACAAGCAAGCACAACCCAATGAGATTTCATTCAATTACAATCACAACAGATACGGGCATTTGACAATCAAAACACTACGGGCAAGATTTTCGAATTGAAATAGGCATGTAAACATTCTAATCCTAGCAGACAGGCTCAACACACATCAATAAGAGACAATTATTTCAAATGAGTTCAAACTATTCGAAAGTAAACTAGGGGTTTAGAGAACTAACCTTTTGTGCCAATTAAAATGTGATTGAAAAGCTAGGCAGCAAAGAAATCCAACTCGGAGTACAGATCACTCAACCAAAATACTAGTGGAATATAAGAATATTGAAAATACTATCTTAGTGTGAATTTGTGAAGATTTAAAGCGAGGGAAAGCGAAGGATTTTAAATTTTTGGACCTTTGGCAATTATACGACATCCAGTTTGCAACCATTCTGCGACATTAGTCGCACTCGCCAATCCAGACGGCGACACGCCGAATGGTCATTTACCTCACCGAATTTTACAGGACCTTCAGTCAAAGTGAAGGTCCAAACAACGGTTTTCATTGGGACCGCCAACCTGTTCAGCGATTCGTTGAGTAGAATTATTAGTTTGCCAATCTCAATTCTCACACATCTCCACACTTTTAACCTATTCCTTCAACACACCATTATTTCTGAAACATACAAAAGCATTTAAAACCTTGGGTTGCCTCCCAAGAAGCGCCTTATTTAACGTCATGGCTCGACGTGAACTACCAGTCAAACTCCGTCTCTGGGGATAGACCTAGTGCCACTAGGCAACCCACCTTTACTGCATGGGTAGAGATGAGGCAATGTGCGGTCCAAGAAGTTTTCAATCAACTTGATTGATCTTGAGTGGGAGCCACTCATTTGATTCAGTACCTCCTCGCTTTCCTTCATCACCTCTAGCATTTTATCTTCCTCATGAAGTTTTTGATGAATGATTAATAGCGTATCCTTAATAATTTTATTTTCATTGCTCCTAGACCTTTCTTGCTCATAAGGAGGTATGTGCCTCTTTTGGCTCTTGCACTGGTTTTGCACCCTTGAGATTTTGGTGGCTAAGTCGTTCAGTTGAGTGGCCAGTGCAGCTAAATTGAAGTCACCCTCGACTTCTTGGTTCACCCCAGCTAACTTGCCACCACTTCCCTCAGTCATGCTCAGGGTTTCTGCATACAGTAACTTAGAAAAAAAAAACTAAAGATAAAATTAGTAGACTACAACTAAGAAGAACAAAAATTCTACTAAACTAAATATTCTCAAATAACACCACTCCCCGGCAGCGGCGCAATTTTGATGTTTGTGTAATCAATGACACGTCTTACAGTTCGGGTGTCTACGATCGTGTAATATTATAATAACCCAACCAAGTGTTGGGATCGTCCCAAGGGAGTGGTTTTGAGAATTTATAGAAAAATAAAATTTTGTTTGAACTAGTCGTACCTAAAGACATTAACGATTAAAAACATTGTAAATTAAATGGGGACACAAAAGTGTCAATTAACAATGGGGGTTTTGTCACTAGTATAGCAAAAACAGTAAAAATAACAAAGAAATCCATGAATGAGAGGGGAATTCTTGGAATGTTACCGGAATACGGGTTAATCTAAAGTATTGGGCACATGCTTTCGATAGAAAATTTATAGAGTAGTAGTTACTAGGCTAAGATTTATGTGGAAATAAGTTCTCTCTCGAGCCACTTACCCCGTTTCAAATGGGTTCCTCTCGAACACCCACTTGTCGCATGAAGACTAGCCTACACCTTACCCCACTCACTCTCTCGAGCTGACTGTTAGGATATGGGACTAGGGGACCTTCTCGGGCTGAGCCTCATGTCGACCCACTCCTTAGGCCATCAATCTAGTGGTCTTGGTTTCGCGACTTCACTCTCGAGCAAGCCGAAAACACATGAGTGAACTTGTATTTGCAACTATAAATCCATTAGATTCAACCACAACTACTAGACGAAATCACCATTAAACTACATTTAAACTATCAGCAAGCAAGACCCAATAATTATCTTAACCCATATTCGCTAAATCACACCCCAAGAATTGGGGATTTTAGCCACACATCAAGAGATAGAAATTTACACCTAAATGAGCTTGCATTAAAATGGGTATGAAGATATAAGTCTTGTTACAAGCCAAGACTGAAGAATCCAAAAGACCCAATTCGCAAATCCTTGGAGATGAAACCCTCTTCTTCTTCAAGTTTTTAAAACCCTCTCAAACTCAGAGCTAAAATAAAAAAGTACTATTCTACATGAAAATTATAATAATTGTTTTACACTCAAAATCCCTTGCTAAGCTAAAACTCTTAACGAGTATTTATAGTTTTCAAAAATCAGCGTTGCAGCGGATCATTCGGTGACATTAGTCGGAATAGCCGATCAACTCTGTGATTCGCCCCTTGATGTAGTTCATCACCGTCTTGCACCATCCTTCAACATCGTCGTGCTTTGGGTCATTTGGTGACATAGTACTGCCTCGCGGAACATCTGGGCGATGTGCTGACTGCTCCCTTTTTCCGCCGATTTGATCATTTCCTTCAAGGCTCAGCACGCTGGAACAAAAGGCGAAGTGAGACCTTTCGGCGACTCACCAAGTGGACTCGACAATTCTCAGGCCTTCATTTTCGTCGTTCTTTTCAGCCTATTTGTTCCTTTTTGCGAAGTAGTATCCATGCTTTACTTCAAACTTCAAATACCTGAAACTTACGTATTTTCATCAAATATTGAGATAAAATAAGCATTTGAGGACACAATTTCTATTAAAATAAATCCCTAAATGAGTCCAATTTGTGGACTCATCATGTGCATTCATGAATGAGTCTTTTGTAGTACTGTTTGAGACATCCTTTTTGAACTGCTGAACTTGAGTTTTACTTGAGGATAAGGAAAAGTTTAAGTTGGGGGTGTTGATGAGTCTAAGATTTGGACTCATTTGGGGCATTGTTTATATAGAATTAGTGTCCTCAAATGCTTAATTTGTGCCAATAACTGATGTAAAACCCTTGATTTTTAGGTATATAGATTGAGGAACAAAGCAAGGACACTAACAAGCAAAAAGGAACAAAAGTTCCAGATTGAAGAAATGAAGATGTGCAAGCCTGAGGATCGCCAAGAGCACTCGGCGTGTCGCTGAGTGGATCATCTGACCACCTAAAGTTCCAGTGCGCCAAGGCCTGAGGAAAGAAACCAAGTCTGCGAGAGAAAGGAGCAATCGGCGGATCTCCGAGTAGTTCTGCGATGTAGTGCTAGATCGCCCAAAGTTACAGACCTTGAGGACGCTAAATGCCAAGGCAAAAACGTGATGAAAGTGACCATAAGGCGGCTCGCTGAGTCATTCGGCGCGCCCGACTTACTTGTGAAATAACTCTTCGCAGCATATTTTTGGTGACTGTAAATACAGTTTTGAAAATTTAGTTTAGTATTATAATCTTTTTGAATCAGTTACTCTTTAGAACAATATTTTACTAAGTTTTTAGCATCCGGAGACAGTTTTCTCTAGTTTTCCTAAGCTTTGAAGGATTGAAGAAATTCACTTTTGAGAAATTGGAAGTGGGTCTTTGAGAAACTTCAAATTGGAGCATTGTAAGGACGAAATCATTCTTACCCAATTGATGGATAGTCAATTTGGTAACGAATTTTATCATTTTATGATGTCTAGCTTAAACCCCAAATCTTGGGGTGTGATTTTGTGATTATCATCTGATTTAGCTTATGGGTATTGCTAATTATTAGATTAGATTCTATTTAAAAGTGAGTTTAATCATTAATTATGCTTCAATTTAAGAATTGTAGTTGCAAATGTAGTTCTATGTTTGTGTTCTTGGCTTGCTCGAGAGAGAGGTTTTAGAACTATAATTATTGATTAATGGTTTGTGAGTATTGGGTTGACCTGGGTTCAGCTCGAGAAAGTGAATCCTAAACCCAATCCCACACATTCAGCTCGAGCGAGTAAATGGATTAAGGTGTAGGCTACTCTTATTTTGCATGCTTTTGGATGTTCGAGAGAAATCACTTGATTCGGGGTAAATTGTTCAAGAGAAAATTTACCTCCACTATAGCCTAGCTTACTCACTAATATCTAGCTATTTACTAATAGTTGCAATTACCCATTTGTCTATATTAGCCTATAATCGATCACATCCCAAGAACCCGTCTCATTAATGTTATTTCGTATTGTTGTGACTGTTGTTTGTAGTTGATAGCTTAAACCAAAACCCCCATTTGACATTCGTGTCACCCCTTAATTTGAATGATGTCTTTATTCGATAATGTTTATTCCTATGACTTATTTGACCTTGCTCATACTTCCCAATTGAATCTTAAACACGTACCACTCCCTGTGGGTCCCCCAACTCATTTAGTTGGGTCTTATACTGATTAGCAGCCGTTGACGCTTAGAATTGGATGAAGTGTCTTTGAAACGTTATTAATTGGTATGAAGTTAGACTAGTGATTTCCACAGCTGAAGGAATAGAAATTGTCGAAAACTTTTAATAAAATTAGAAGGGTGACATCAATGTCAGGGTAAGGGGTTTTAGATCAGAAAGCATCCTCAACAATTAATTAAAAGTAATCAAATAGGAGAACGATACTTGGGGGATTGACTGACCAATTGCTAAACTCAACTCAATAGGTGTTTATTGAGAACCAACAGTATTAACTTTTCATGGGTAAGATGAACTTTAGATGAGGTACTTTTTCTCTCAAACAACTACCTTGTTTCAATTGAGTTCTCTCGAATCTCAATGTGCTAAACATGGAGGGTAGCGACCCTTTCGAAAGGATACTACCACTTAAACAAGAAATCTAATTAAATATTTGCGACATTTAAATGAGATTAGCTATGGCTATATTGATTATAATTTAGTAGAGGGATTATAAAATGGACAACTTCCATTCTTAAGACGGACTAAAAATCCCGAGTCAAGATGGCAAATGATCCGAATCAAGAAGCATGCCAATAGTGACAAAGTCACAGCCACAAGAAGGACAAGGTCCCATCAAGAGTACCAAGTGATCAAACAATCCGTACAAGTGGGCGAGTTACACAAGCGTCTTTAATGTCTTAAAGGATACCAACACGACAATGCAAAGTGACAAGGGGAAACCAAGGTACCGAGATAAACTTTCAGATATACCAGAAGTTAAAAAGAGTACAAGTACAAGTTAATACACAAACCTCAGTGCTTAGCTTAGAAACAGTCCAACACAACTTCAAGAGTTTAAACCATAGACCAAGCAACGTATCAAGGTCCTAACTTGTTCACGAGTATATACAACCTTAAAATAAAATTAAATAACTTCTTTAATCCCTAGTAGCTCAATAATGTTAATGTAAAATAGGATTATCATCACAAGTAAGCTTAGCCTGTACAAATACGACTATCCTCCCAAAACAGTAATTCTGGCCAGCCTATTACCTAATGTCGCAACTTAGATTTGAAAAGGAAAACGGCAAAAATGGACTGTATATCCTCATGAAAGATGTAGGTACATCTCTTAAGGTTGCAAACAATCAAGAATCACCGCAAAATATATTTTGTACAAAAAGATATCATCGATACACTAACAGTTGTTCATACAGGATTTCTAAATTCAAAATCTGGACAGAACTTGTCCTATGTTGCGTCCCATATTTCGAATCCATAACAGCTAAATTAGAGTTTTACATAAACATAAGAGTTGTAGGTATATGAATTATATTTCCAAATCATATTTATTCACCGAAAAAGGAGTTCTATAGAACGAGATATTCCGAAAGTAATAAACATTACTCAGCTCAAAAACAGATTTTGACTACTCACCAAAGAGAAGGGTGTATCTCGAATCCCAGCCAAAAGGACCAAAATTTTCTTGAAATTTTGTGAGTAATATGATTAGAGGAAGTTCTACAGGTTTCTTAGAGTTAAAGGACACGAATTCTTATAGAAGAGGTGTGAAATTATATGTTATAAAAGTGATATTTATCACTTGCTAGATACAGCCAAAGTCAAAGGTAGGCTGCCCAAAAGTAAAAGGTGTGCCGCCCAAAAGTATACATAAATACCAATATGTATATACCTCACCTCCCTTTCAAGTTATAGATAATTCCAACTAGAATATTACGCAAATACCTCAATACAATCCATTAAAATACGATCACAATTTATGCTTCGGAAATTTACAAATATCACAACATTTCAAGTTCCCAATATGAGAGTAAAACATACTGTAGTAATTAAGCAATGGTGTATCGACAAGCGACTCTTGGTTAACATTTCGGGGTGTTACAACTCTCTCCTCCTTAAAGAAATTTTGTCTCGAAATTTACCTTAAGCTAGTCCTGGAACAAGTGCGGATACTGGGTCCTCATGTCTTCTTTTCTCTCCCAGGTAGCTTCTTTTCCAGAATGGTTCCTCCAAAGTACCTTCACTAAGTGGATTCTCTTGTTTCTAAGTTTCTTTACGTCTCGAGCTTCAATTCGGATAGGTTCTTCATTATAAGTCAAGTCAGGATTAAACTCAATAGATTCAACTGGCGGAACATGCGATGGATCAGAACGATATCTTCTGAGCATAGAAACATGAAAGAGATTATGGATCTTGTCTAACTCCGGTGGCAAAGCTAATTTATATGCAACTGGTCCAACCCTTTCAAGTATCTCATAAGGTCCAATAAATCGGGGAATAAGTTTTCCTTTTTGGCCAAATCTCATAATCTTTTTCCATGGAGACACCTTTAAGAATACTTTATCTCCAACTTGATATTCAATGTCACGCCTTCTAAGATCAGCGTACGACTTTTGTCTATTCTAAGAAATCTTTAGACGATCCTTGATAATTTTTACCTTGTCCTCTGTTTGTTGCACAATTTCAGGACCAACAAGCTTTCTTTCACCAACTTCACTCCAACAATGAGGAGTCCGACATTTCCTTCCGTACAAGGCTTCATAGGGAGGCATTCCAATACTCGATTGGTAACTGTTATTGTAAGCAAATTCTATCAAAGCCAAGTGTTTGTCCCAACTACCCTCAAACTCCATAATGCAAGATCGAAGCATATCCTCCAAAATTTGAATCACTATTTCCAACTGGCCGTCTGTCTGAGGATGGAACGAAGTGCTAAATTTCAACTTCGTACCCAAAACACCAAAATTTATATTTAAACCTTGGGTCTCGCTTAGATACAATAGACACAAGTATCCCATGTAGTCTTACAATCTCATTGATGTACAATTCGGCTAAACGCTCAAGTGAGTAATCCATCATGATTGCTAAGAAGTAAGCACTCTTGGTTAGCCTGTCCACAATCACCCATATTGCATCATGATTCCTTTGAGTGCGAGAAAGTCTAGAAACAAAGTCCATAGTTATTCTCTCCCATTTCCATTCCGGCTTCGACAAGGGTTGTAGTAAACCAATTGGGACTTGATGCTCTGCCTTTACTTGTTGACAAACTAAATATTTTCGAAACGATACTACCACTTAAACAAGAAATCTAATTAAATACTTGCGACATTTAAAAGAGATTAACTATGGCCATATTGATTATAATTTAGTAGAGGGATTAGATTAATAAAGAAAAAAAAGAAATATTTAAGGATGTGCATCCTGCTCATTTAAATATTTATTTGATGTCAAATTGATATTAAGCAGAATTTCAACTTATGGTGGAAAAACCCTTCCAAAATAATATAAGTCATTAACTCACACGATATTTATGCATATATTATCCTCACACTGCAAAAATACTATTAAAAAATATTACCAACTTCCGAGTACCCAAATTCGGTGGTTCATGCTTCACACAACCATTCGAAACAAGTGGTAAATTTAATATATTACAAGACTTGGGCTTACACACCACAAAAGAACAAAACATATAGCCAAACTTATATTACAACCCATGGTGACATGATCAAATTATCCCTCAAAATCTCATGTAAATATACAACACATAGATCATGTATAAGTCCCAAGGTTATTACAAAATATAGATGCCTATATGCAAATGTGATCTTCCTTAAGGCTCTCAAAATCTACATCTCCAATGGCCAGCTTCATGCATCCTCTCGATCATTCCCTATGATAGAAACAACTATCGCTAAGCATATAGCTTAGTGGTGTAAAAACTATAGGTTCGGAGCCCTCAGATTCACCAAGCTACCTTTCTCAAGTCATAGGCATCACAATTGAAACATAACAACAAATCAAATAAACAATATATAAAGAGTATCAACTTTGATATTTAAAGATCCTAATGTCAAGAACGTTCATAGCACCATTTTCCAAGATGTTCAATAACACAGCTCACCCAATATATATACATCAAGTCGTCACACCAAGCACAAGGTATCAAGAAAGGCCAACGCCCTATATCAAGAAGGGTCAACGCCCAATAATCAAGAGAACCAAGAACCATATTAAAAATGGCTTTCTAGTTCGTACTTAAAATGGACAACTTCCATTCTTAAGACGGACTAAAAATCCAGAGTAAAGATGATAAATGATTCGAACTAAGAAGCATGCCAATAGTGACAAAGTCATAGCCACAAGAAGGACAAGGTCGCAACAAGAGTACCAAGTGATCAAACAATTTGTACAAGTGGGCGAGTTACACAAGCATCTTTAATGTCTTAAAGGATACCTTCACGACAATGTAAAGTGACAAGGGGTAGCCAAGGTACCAAGATAAACTTTCAGATATACCAGAAGGTAAAAAGAGTACAAGTACAAGTTTATACACAAACCTCAGTGCTTAGATTAGAAACAGTCCAATACAACTTCAAGAGTTCAAACCGTAGACCAAGCAACGTATCAAGGTCCTCAACTTGTTCACGAGTATATAAAACCTTAAAATAAAATAAAATAACTTCTTTAATCCCTAGTAGCTCAATAATGTTAATGTAAAATAGGATTATCATCACAAGTAAGCATAGCCTGTACAAATACGACTATGCTCCCAAAATAGTAATTCTGGCTAGCCTAGTACCTCATGTCACAACTTAGATTTGGAAAGGAAAAATGCTAAAATGGATTGTATATGATTCATGAAAGATGTAGGTACATCCCTTAAGGTTGCAAACAATCAAGAATCACCACAAAATACATTTTGTACAAAAAGATATCATCGATACACTAACAGTTGTTCATACAGGATTTCTAAATCCGAAATCTAGACAGAACTTGTCCTATGTTGCGTTCCATATTTCGAATCCATAACGGCTAAATTAGAGTTGTACATAAATATAAGAGTTGTAGGTATATGAATTATATTTCCAAATCATATTTATTCACCGAAAAAGGAGTTCTATAGAACGAGATATTCTAAAAGTAATAAACACTACTCAACTCAAAAATAGATTTCGACTACTCACCAAAGAAAAGGGTGTATCTCGAATTCCAGCAAAAAGGACCAAGATTTTCTTGAAATTTTGTGAGTAATATGGTTAGAGGAAGTTCTACAGGTTTCTTAGAGTTAAAGGACACGAATTCTTATAGAGGAGGTGTGAAATTATATGTTATAAAAGTGATATTTATCACTTACTAGATACAGCCAAAGTCAAAGGTTGGCTGCCCAAAAGTAAAAGGTGTGCTACCCAAAAGTAAAAGGTATGGTGCCCAAAAGAATACATATAGACCAATATGTATATACCTCACCTACCTTTCAAGTTATAGATAATTTCAACTATAATATTAAGCAAATACCCAAATACAATCCATTAAATTACAATCACAATTTATGTTAAGCAAGTTTGCAAATATCACAACATTTCAAGTTCCCAAAAGAGAGTAAAACATATTGTAGTAATTAAGCAATGGTGTATCGACAAGCGACTCTTGGTTAGCATTTCGGGGTCTTACATGGAGACCAGCCCACAACCTCACTACATCCACTTTTTCGAGTTGAATACATAGAATGAATCTTGGGATTCACTCTCTCGAGTCGAACCCACTATGACCCAATAACTATGAGTGCCAACTTATCACTTCGGTTTTACACTTCTTTCTCAAGCAAGAATAAAACACTAAATCATACTGAAAGCAATTAAACCACAACACTAAGTTAGATCCACTTCGAAGTAGCACTAAAATTGATAATGACTAACACCCATCAAACCAAATTCAGCAATTAATCACATTGTCAAACACCTAAGATTGGGGTTTTAGCTAATCATCATAAAAGAAGAAAATTCAGTACGTAATACATGCTCCATAGATGGGTATTGATTTTCAAAGTTCTAAGATGAATAATTTTGTGTTTATTACAACACCCAATTGAAATCTCTCACAAAAATGCTAAAAAACAACAAGAAAAGTATTTTTGTTCTCTCTATTTCATTCCACAATGACTGGATGCCTTCTTTCTCTTACAAAGAACAACTTATACTGATCTGAGATGTGGATTTTTGGGGTTGTTTGGCGAGGAAAGTCGGGATTGGCCGACCAGTTGGCCACTCGCCGATTGTTTTTGTCCATCGCCTTCTTTCTTCACATTTTCATCCATCATCCACTGTAACTTTAGGCAGTCTAGATCGGGATCGCCGATCCCTTCCGCGATCCGCCCTTTATTCCTTTTGCTCGCCAATTCAATATCATCTTTGTCTCGTTCACTGCGTTCGGTGATACAATCTTGTTTCACCGATCTATTCGGCGATTCGCCGATATAGAACACAGTTAACCCAAATTTCTCTCATTCAGGCACAGTGTATTGTAAAATTAGGTGGTCTAGGGGCAACTCGGCGATTCGCCAAGTGATCTTGGCGATCGTCGAGCTTGCCTTTCTCCCCTTCTTTAGCTTGTTTTGTTCATTTTTTGTTTGTTAGTGTCCTTGCTTTGCTCCTGTATCCACATACCTAAAAATTAAGGTTTTCACATCAATTCATAGCATAAATTAAACGTTTGAGGACACTAAATTCATCAAAACAAAGCACTAAATGAGTCCAATTATCGGACTCATCAATACCCCAACTTAAACTTTTACTTGTCCTCAAGTAAAACTCAAGATTAGCAGTTCAAAAAGGATGTCTCAAATAGTGTTGCATAAGACTCATCATGAATGCACACAACAAGGTTCAACTTACTCATGCAATGCTCAATTATGCACTCAAAGATTCAAATTGTGACTCACCATTATCAAAGATGCTCAAGTTCACAATGGTTGCTTCAAATGCAAGTTCAAGCTCAACAAAGGTACTCAAATGCTCTCATAGAAAAGATGATTTCATATTCACACAAAGTTCTTCAACAATTTACAGTTCCAGAATAACATACGACTCTCACACTCACAAATATGAACACATGCATGACTTCACCAATACATTTGCCATTATTTTCTAATCAACATTCATTTCAGCACACTAAATATCACAAAGGTCTTTTCAAGGCTTGTAACGGGGCTGAGTGTAAAGATATGGTCATTTAGGTTCAGTGGCTTCTACCTTCATGAAATGTGGTCTGAACATTACTTTCTGTCTTTTCTTTAACATTTTGATCATGCTCATAATCCACCACATGATTCAACTTCATATGAACTATTGGATACCCCCATCTCTTTTTCCACTTCCATTACTTTATTTCACAACTTTTTCATTATTTTTGTTTGATTTCATCTTTTATTTTCTTTCTTTTTTACATGGAGGGGTTCCAACTTTTTTGAAAACCATTGCTCAAGGGGGACTTTATCACACTTCTTGATTTTCTCTTCTCTTTTCACCACACCCCCAACTTAATCTTTTGGACTAAGTTGGTTATTCCCAAAAAACCACACTTAACAAAAGTTATGGGTGACTGGATAAAGAGGGATCACAATTGTTCAAGTTTCTTCCAAGAAAATTATAAGGCTCAAGAGGGTTCAAGCAAGATTCATACATCTCACAAGGTTGGCCACAAAAGAGGTATAATGTCAAATTGTTTCACTCTTCAAAAAAAATTCGTAAGATCATTTCAAGTGCTTGCATCACTTAGTCAACCGGACCAATGGGGCAAATTCTAGGTGTTATCACACACAATGTTCAAATTAATCTCATCACACAAGACAATGGCACCAATATAAAACAATACTTAACACTTTCTAGCTAGTGTGCAATGTTCACCACAAGAGACTCACTCGATAATCGGCTAGTCACAACGAGATGCTAAAAGTTCACGCATGCCGCACATTCATTTTGTTCAATTAAGAGCACTATTCGAGTCAACGGTATTGATTACATCCGATACTCAAATAATTTCAATAGAACAATAGTCTTAACAACAGACTCCTACCACGCCCCACCAAAATCATCCAACATTGTCCTCAATGTGAGCAGAGAACAAACATTAACAAAAATAAAGATAAAATATTGGCACTCAAACAAACTGAGTAGGGTGAAAATGAATCTTCACTAGGTGGCCGTTTGGCTTAGATTGGCAGCAATCGCTGAACCACCAAGTTGCATGAATCTCGCTGAATTATCCAGCGTGTAACCACTCCATTTTGGGGCAGGAAGGTGGACAAGAGAACGTCCGCCGAGTAACATTGGTGCATCGCTAATGGATGTGGAACCTCGCCGAAAGATCCAAGACTCTAGTCTATTAGGGACTGTGCAAAAGGGTGGAGAAAGTCGGGCTCGCCTAATCATTTCGGTGAATCGCCGAGTGGTGTATGTATTCTGCATAATAATCTAGTGTCTCAGTCCACTGTTGAAGCCAAAAAGGTGATCAACTTCATGATCCCCAAACCTACTTGCGAATCGCAGAAGGAGTCTTAGCCTCGCAAAATTACCCACACATGCACATTCAACACACATTTTTCAAAGCAACTAACACTTGGGTTGCCTCCCAAGAAGCGTCTTATTTAACGTTGTGGCATGACGTGGAAATGCTTTCAAGCATCTTCCAAGTACACCACTTCAATCACTGAAATTTCATGGCATTCTCCAAAATACAACTTCAAGCGTTGCCCATTCACCTTGAAGGCAGGGCCCTATTTACCTTTGACTTCAATGGCTCCATTTGTGAACACATGCGTAACTCTAAATGGGCCTGACTATTTTGATTTGAGCTTTCCCAGAAAGAGTCTTAGTCGAGCATTTTATAGCAACACCCAATCTCCAACTTGGAACTCCCTCCTAAGTATTTTAGAATCGTACCACTTCTTCATCTTTTCCTTGTAGACGGATGAAATTTGATATGCCCTAAACCTAAATTCATCCAATTCGTTTAGTTGATCTACTCTTCCTTTTGAAGACTTGACCCAGTCCAGATTTAACGCCTTTAATGCCTATAATACTTTGTGCTCCAGTTCAACCAATAAATGGCAAGATTTCCCAAAAACTAGTTGATATGGATACATACCAATTGGTGTCTTGAAGGCAGTGCGATATGCCCATAGAGCATCATCTAACTTTCGAGACCAATCAGTCCTATTTTCATTCACTGTCTTAGCTAAAATACTTTTGATCTCCCGATTCGAAACCTCCACTTGGCCACTCGTTTGAGGATGATATGGCATTGCTACTTTATGTCGCACCTTATATTTTCTCAATCCAGATGCAAAAAGCCTGTTGCAAAATTGGGATCCACCATCACTAATAATAGCTCGAGGGGTGCCAAACCTAGCAAATATGTAACGCTTTAAGAACTGAACAACACTTTTCCCTTCATTATTTGGTAGTGCCGCAGCTTCCACCCATTTAGAAACATAATTTACCGCCACCAAAATGTAGTTATTACCAAACAAACTCACAAATGGACCCATGAAATATATTCCTTAAACATCAAATAACTCAACTTCCAGAATAGGCTTGAGAGGCAGCTCATGCCTTCTGGACACCCCACTTTATTTTTGACATTGTATGCATTTCTTAACAAATTCATGAGTATCTTTGTAGAGGGATGGGCAGTAGTAACCACTTTGAAGAATTTTAGCAGTTGTACGCACACCGCTATGATGACCACCAACTGGTGAAGCATGACAAGCATGGAGAATTTCATTGAATTCCTCTGCAGGTACACATCTCCTAATAATATGGTTTGCACATTCTCTGAATAAGTACGGTTCATCCCAAAAGTATTTCTTGACATCGAACAAGAACCATTTTTGTTGATAGAAGTTCAGTTCCTCCATTATCAATCCACACACTACACAGTTAGCAAAATCAGCATACCAAGGAGTTTGTTTTAGAGTGACCGTGAATACCTATTCATCAGGAAATGAATCATTTATGTCTACCTCCAGCTCGTCCTTTTCCTTGCCTTCTAACTTGTTCTATCTTTGACTTCAAAGTCCAATTCTTGGAACAATAGCACCCACCTTATCAATCTTGGCTTGGCATAGTTCTTTTCCATCAAATAACGCAAAGCTGCGTGATCAGTGTGAACAACCACTTTTGTACCTAGAAAGTATGCCGAAAATTTCTCAAAGGCATATACCACCGCAAGTAATTCTTGCTCTGTAACTGTGTAGGTACGCTGAGCACCATTCAGGGTTTATCTTGCATAGTAAATGGGATGGAATAGCTTGTTGTCTTTTTGCCCCAACACGACACATAATGTCGTACCACTTGCATCACACATCACTTCAAAGGGTGCCGACCAATCAAGACTAATGATAACCGGGGTAAAGATCAAATTCTCTTTCAAGCACTTAAAGGCTACCATACACGCATCATCAAAGTTGAATTTCACTTCCTTCTCCAAAAGTTTGCACAAGGGGTATGCAATTTTTTAAAAGTCTTCGATGAACCTCTAGTAAAAACCAGCATGCCCCAAGAAACTACGAATACCTTTTACCGAAATTGGGGGTGGTAGCTACTCAATAACTTCGATATTTCCTATATCAACTTCCAGCCCTTTTTTTGACACTTTGTGACCAAGAACTATACATTCCCAAACCATGAAGTGGCATTTCTCCCAATGTAGGACCAAATTTGCCTCTACACATATCTGGAGGACCAGCCCCAAGTGTGCCAAGCATGCTTCAAAAGTATCACCTACAACTGAGAAATCATCAATAAAGACTTCCATCGAATCTTCTACCATATAAGCGAAAATAGACAGCATGCAACATTGAAACATTGCTAGAGCATTACACAACCCAAACGACATCCTTTTGAAAGAAAAATTTCCATATGGACAAGTGAAAGTGGTTTTATCTTGGTCTTCCGGAGCAATAGAGATTTGATTATATCCGGAATACCCATCCAAAAAGCAATACCATCATCTCTCTGAAAGCCGATCAAGCATTTGATCCATAAAAGGCATGGGAATGTGATCTTTTTTGGTCCAAGAGTTTAAATTCCGGTAGTCCATGCATACTCGCCATCCGATTATCGGTCGTATAGAAACAAGCTCCCCCTTTTCATTTGGAACTACCATGATGCCTCCCTTTTTCGGTACACATTGTACCAGACTCAAACATTTGCTATCCGCAATAGGGTAGATCACACATGTATCCAACCACTTTATTATCTCTTTTTTCACCACCTCTTGCATTGGTGGGTTCAATCTCTTTTCATGTTCGACACTCGGTTTACACTCGCTATCAAGCTAAATTTTGTGAGTGCAAATGTCCGGTGGAATTCCCACAATGTCAGCGATAGTCCACCCATTAGCTTTGATGTATCTTCTCAACACTTTAAGAAGCAACTTTACTTTCCATTCAAGCAAGTAAGCTGCAATGATTACGAGTAAGGTGTTATTTACCCCCAAGAATACATATCGAAGATGAGCGGGGAGAACTTTCAACTCAAGCTTTGGTGGTTCCTCCGTTGATGGCTTGGCGGGTGGATTTTCTTGATTTTTTAGATCAATATCCAGCTTTAATGGATTCTTTGAATATTCCTTCAATCCCGAAAGGGCAGCTACCACTTTATCGTAACCTTGGAATTCGAACTCATCATAGTTTGCAAGCACATCCTCAAGTGGCTCACTCATACACATCAAATGGCTCACACTAGCCACTTCTTCATCAATTACATCAATAGTCAAAACCACATGAATATCTCTTTGGTGTTTCATTGACTTACACACATTAAAAGTGACTTCATCTTCATTCACTCGGAACGTCAATTGTCTACTTTCAACATCTACTAACGGTCTCCCGATTTCTAAAAGTGCTCTTCCCAAAATAATGGGAATTTCAGCATCAATCTCGCAATCAAGGATGACAAAATCAGTCGGAAAGATGAATTGGTCAACCTTTACCAATATATCATATAGTATCCCCAGGGGGTGCTTGATCGACAGGTCTTCCATCAGAAGTCTCATTGTTGTGGATTTCGGTTCACTCAACCCAAGTTGTTTATACATTGCGTTAGGCATTAGATTTATACTTTCCCCCAAATCACATAAAGCTTTGGCAAATTGGAGCATCTCCGATAGTGCAAGGAACGGTGAAGGCTCCCGGATCTTCTTTCCTTTTAATCATCTCATTAGTCATAATCGCACTACAACTATGAGACACTTCAATTGTTTTGAAGTCCAAGATTCTTTTCTTTGTGACTCTAACTTCTTCATGAACTTGGCATAACCCAGCATTTCCAACAATGCTTCCACTAGTGGGAGATTAATCGATAATGTCTTGAATACTGATAAGAACTTCTTGAACTTCTCATCCTTATTTTTCTTCTTGAGACGTTGGGCAAATGGAGGAGTTATTTTGGGGAGAGTTTGTACCAATTTTGGGATTAAGGTGCTTTTTCCTGCATCTTTTTGTAACTCTTTGACAAAGCTTTGTTGGATGGGTATCTCTTTTTCCTCAATACCTTTTTATTCTTCAGGATCCTGTGCTTCATCATTACCCTTCATATCACCTATCACTACCTTTCAACTACGAGTAACCACATGCAGATTTCTATCATCATCCTCCATCAAAGTTGTTATGTGTACGGTTTCGTCTTCCCCCATTACTTTTGGTTCTAATTGTGCTGAAAGTTGACTCAGCTGGCCTTCAAGTAGCTTGATTGCATCAGCATGAGAGTTCACTCTATTGTTTAATGAAGAGAAATCGGCTTTCATCTCTTTTAACAAGTCATTCGAACCCTCAACTTTGTCAAGGATGCGAGACAACAAATCATCCACTCGGAGACTACTTGCATTGCCCTTTGACTTTGGGCTATCACTCGATTGTATGTGATCCTCTTCATGATCATCTTCTCTTTTCCAATGGTCACTTTATTCGGCCCATTCTTGATAGTATCTTATCTGCTCTTCTTCTTTGTAAGAGTTCCAACCTTGATTCCCACCCCGCTGCAAGTAGCATAGGTGGAAACCATCCTCAACTCTGTAAAAGTTCCAACCTTGATTCTCCCCCGGCTTTAAGAAGCCCGAGGAAGAACCCTCCTTAACTCTAAACATTCCCTTTACTCCTTTAGGTTTGTCCACATTTTCTAACACTTGTTTTTGTAGCAGCTCCATTTGGGATAACATCTTGTTGATGTTCTTATCCCTTTCTCTTTCTTTATCAGGCTGTTCTTGAATCATCCTAAAGTAAAAAGGTGAAACTTGATCTTCTTGAGTGTACCATGCTTGATTTATTGTTGTCATGTCATCAAGAAGAAATGAAGCCACCTCAAACGATTGCAACATTATTCCACCTCGAACCAATTGATCAGCTACTCCTTTATTTACCAAGTCAAGACTTCGATAGAAGTATTGTAGCAGCACATTGTTTAGAAGTCCGTGAGGCTGGCATTGAAGTAGTAGCTTCTTAAACCTCAGCCACGTTTTATCGATGTGTTCACCTTCCAATAGCTTGAAACTTAGAATTTTGTCTCTGAGTTTCATCATCCTTGATGGGGGAAAGAACCTCACATTGAATGTCATGGTAAGCTCATCCCAAGATGTGACGGAATTATTTGGTAACTCAGTCAGCCATTTGCTAGATTCACTCGTCAGAGATAATGGGAATAACCTGGGGCAAACTGATTCTTGTGAGACATTCTTCAATGAGAACGGACCACAAACATCAATAAAATTTTACATATGCTCATGCGGGTATTCGTGAGCCAACCTTCCGTAGAGTCCCTTCATTTGGAGGAGATGGAGAGTTGTGCTAATAACATGGAATATAGCATTCCCTTCGGCTGACAGTAGACAGATTGCATCAATTCCACCCAATTGGATTAGGTTATGCACACTATTAAGATCGTCAATATCACCTTGGCTACCGTTTATCTCTGCCTCACTCATTTCCTCTTCTGTTCAACACGACCAAAACAAACATAAAACAAATCAACTCAATTCAACTACAGCAAACAAAATCACAAATTAAACTTCAAAAAGATAATTCTAAACAACACCACTCCCCGGCAGTGGCGCCATTTTGATTAACGTATCAACTACACCTCATTCGATACTAGAAGTAGACGATTGTTAAGCAGTGTAAACCCAACAAGAGAGTTGGAGTCGATCCCACATAGAGTAGTTCTATTTTAAATTCAAGTATGAAGTTAGACTAGTGATTTCCGCAACTGAAGGAATAAAATTATTGGAAACTTTTAATAAAATTAAAAGGGTGACATCAATGTCAGGGTAAGGGGTATTAGATCAGAAAGCAACGTCAATAATTAATTAAAAGTAATCAGATAGGAGAACGATCCTTGGGTGATTGACCGACCAATTGCTATACTCAACTCAATGGGTGTTAATTGATAACCAATAGTATTAACTTTTCATGGGTAAAATGAACTTTAGATGAGGTACTTTTCTCTCGAACAATTACCTCGTTTCGATTGAGTTCTTTCGAATCTCAATGTGCTAAACATGGAGACCATCCCACAACCTCACTACATCCACTCTTTCAAGTTGAATACATTGAATGAATCTTGGGATTCACTCTCTCGAGCTGAACCCACCATGACCCATTAACTACGACTGCCAACTTATCACCTTGGTTTTACACTTCTTTATCAAGCAAGCATAAAACACTAAATCATACTGAAATAACATATAAAAGAGCAATTAAACCATAACAATAAGTAAGACCCACTTCGAAGTAGCACTAAAATTGATAATGACTAACACCCATCAAGCAAAATTCAGCAATTAATCACATTATCAAACCCCCAAGATTGGGGTTTCTGCTAATCATCATAAAAAAAGAAAATGCAGTACCTAATACATGCTCCATAGATGGGTATTGATTTTCGAAGTTCTAAGATTAATAAATATTTTTTTATTACAACACCTAATTGAAATCTCTCACCAAAAATGCTAAAAATCAACAAGAATAGTGTTTTTGTTCTCTCTATTTCGTTCCACAATGACTAGATGCCTTCTCTCTCTTCCAAACATCAAATTATATTGATCTGAGATGTGGCTTTTTGGGGTTGATCGGCGAGGAAAGTCTGGCTTCGCCGACTAGTCGGTGACTCGCCAATCATTCTTGTCCATCGCCTTCTTTCTTTAGATTTTCATCCATCACGCACTATAACTTTAGGGGGTCTAGATCAGGATCGCCAATCACTTCAGCGATCCACCCTTTAGTCCTTTGGATCACCAATTCTATTTCATCTTTGTCTCATTTAGTGCATTCGGCGGTACCATCTTGCTTCACTCATCAATTCAGCGATTTGCTGATATAGAACACAGTTCGCCCAAATATCATTCGTTTCACACACAGTGTACTGTAAAATTAGGTGATCTGGGGCAACTCGGCGATTCACCGAGTGCTCTTGGTGATCATCGGGATTGCCTTTCTCCCCTTCTTCAACTTGTTTTGTTCCTTTTTGCATGTTAGTGTCCTTGCTTTGGCTCCTCTATCCACATACCTAAAAATTAAGGTTTTCACATCAGTTCATAGAATAAATTAAACGTTTGAGGACACTAAATTCATCAAACAAAGCCCTAAATGAGTCTAAATATCTAACTCATCATTCACCTTTTCCTCAATTGATTAAAGTCAGACTATTACATAGCAGCAAATCCTTAATAAAATCTATGTTGTTTAATCTTTTTCTCATTCATTATTCCCTTGTAAGGCGAGTAGGAATGAGGCGAGTTCTAACATTGTACACCTATAGAAAGACTTCTAAACGAAAAGACTAACAATACATGAATAAACACTATTCAAGAATTACTTAGTTATTATACATACGTTGTTCATTACTCATGGTTCCCATAACCCTAGTTGTGGATTAAGCTACTCATGCTTGAGAGTTCACAATTCATAATTAGGTTAAAGAAATCATGAACTTAAATTAGAATAGATGAAAACTGAAATCTTGAATTGAAATTCGAAGTGAAAATTTCATAAACCAACTTCCGGAAATTAAATTGCTAAGAGTTTGCAAAATAATTCTAAAAGAACAAAACAAAAGTCTACAATAATGTCTAACTCCCAAAAACATAAACAATAACTAATATATATAGTACACAAATCCTAAACCAAGTAGGAAACAAAATAAGGAAATAACTGCTCAAACGCGGTTTCAATTGACGACACGACCTACGGACCATGGGTCAACATACAGTCTGTGGTCTCCCTCCATTGATCAACACTTGAAAATTATTTCAGGGCCTTCAAACGACGGTTGTACCTACGGTCCGTCATTTTCCACTGTGGTTCAAGTACTGGAACTTCAATTTTCTAATCACAAACGGCGGACATGCAGGACGATCCATCATTCGATCTACGGGTCGTCGATGGTCTCTGTGGTTCCACACTTGGTCAGACTTCCTTGAACTCTCATCTACGCTGCATCACCCATGGCCCTTCAAAGGACCTACGGTCTGTGGTTGGCTCCGTCACTGGCCACTTCTGCAATTTTCAGCTCTTATCTCAATCCACTGCATCCAAACCTATTTCCTACAAAAATTACACACAAAAACCATCATATCTAATAGCAAAGTGCTCAAGAATCACACAAAACTCCAAGTGAAATGCATCAAAAATACAGTAAAATCATGGTATATCATCTATCGGAGATAAAGCACAAATATGGTTCATCGACCACAATCTTCTTCAACTTCTCAAACAAGAATGTCCAATATGAATCATTATCATTGTCCATTAAATAAAAGGCAACCGGATAAACATGATTCTCCATATCTTGTGAAACAACGATCAACAACACGCCCTAATATTTACCAGGTATATGAGTTACATCAATCACAATTCCCTTTCTCAAGTGAGGGAATCCTCTGATGCAAGAATCGAAGGCTAAGGAGTAATACATGAAGCTATGACTATCCATGTTTACCATGATACTATACCTATAACCAACATTAAGAGTCTCAATAATGTAAGAAAAAGGCGGTAAGCATGAATATATGTTATTCGCTATCCCTCAGACCATTTCCAAGGCAATGACACCTCCCTTCCAATATTTCTAATAGCTTGTACTACAACGAAAAGAACTAAACATTGCCCTTTGAACCACTTTCACATTTGGACCTTTGCCATAACTATACATATTCACACAAAGCGAAGAAATGACTTTGACCAAGATTTTTTTAATGGCTATTGATGGCATGTTCAACACCATAACTATGCTCACCAATGTACTTATAGATACAAAATCGGTCTAAACACTCATATTTCCTTGCCTGCAACATCCACACACAGTTGTGAGATACACATTTCAACTTTAAGTTTTTAGTATAACTCTTCACAGTAGAAAAATCAAAAGATTTCTTCACTGCCGCTTTGGCTAATAACAATTGCAGCTCATTCTTACTATTGGTATGTTTGATTTATGTATAAATTAGGTTAATCAGAGAAGGAATGGTTTGACTGTGATCCCAATTCCTATACTCGGGATCTTCCGGATCTATTGGCTAATTTTACATATCCATTAGATGATCATGTGTATTCATTGAATAATCACTCAAGCTCTTATTTGAATAATCATCCAATCTTTCCTTTGATTGATCACCCAAGCTGTCATTTCCAATCGACTCATTATCGTCATTAATTTAATTCGTTTGTTTAATTAGAGGCATTGCATTGACATTTATCGTCAATATAGGCTTAAGCCATCAATACCAAAATCTAAAATGTTAAATCTCACATGCCTATCATTTTTATGAATATGGCGTGTATTTTTCCCCTGCCATTGATTTGATAGCTAATCACCAAGTCATTTGGCTCAGAGGTTAACTCATCGGCCCCAATTACGCTTGCAATCATACCATCATATAAACCATTGTAAAGCAACGCAATGGGCATTGTCATCTTACTAAAAGATTTTTATTTCTAGATTATGGGAGTCTTCTCTCATACTCCCATGTAATCACCACCACCAACAACAAACTCAGCTACTACCATTATAGACTACTGATAGATACCATATTATATTATAAGTCTTTAAGGATCGATGATTAATATGAAATCTGTACAAAAATGAAACTGAACAAGATCAGGTTCAAAATCGAGCTTCTGCAATGGAGAAATGTATTTTCAATGCTTCTAAACTAATAAAATGTATCTACAAATAAGTTATCAAGTGAATAGGGAAGATTTCTCAAGCTTCTAAAATGGCGGAAAAAGAACTTTAAAGCTCGGTATTTGAAAGATAATGGAGTAAAAATTAAAGAAATGAGTAGGATAATGATGATTTCACTGTGAAAAGGATATTATCACCAGAAAAATCGCCAAGATCAGCAAAATAGGTAGCAAAAACAAATCTCTTTGGATTTCTTGTTGAGAGTTTCTTCTTTTGAAAATATAGTTTTAATAAATGAAAATATACATATTCCATATTTCTTGGAAGAAGGGGGGACCAAAGTGTACTTATTAAAACTTGAGAGTTGATTTTGTATGTTGGAAGTAGTCACATCAATGATGTCAGAAATAGTGGTTATACTACTAATTTGTCAACGCTTGTGACTAAATGTCCAATTAAGTCAACCTTGACATGTCCCCCATAAGGTGAAGGCATCCCCACAAGCCTTCCCACTGGTGGTGGTCTTCACCTCGAGCTGTGAAGTGGCTCGTGAAGGGGAGCCTTCTTGGGGCATCCCTTGGGAGGCTACTGCCTCACCATTACTAGTGGCACCACGGGGCGTGGTGGCCACCACGGGTCGTGAAGACCCTCGTGGTCATGGTGGGCAGTTCCAAATATATTACTATAAGCTGAAGTAAACAAAAAAAAAAGAAACTAAAGCTATTGCCTTTCCTAAAATGAATACCCATCAGCTAAATTGATATTATTAGTAGATCTCTAATTCAAACATCACTACATATCTATGGATAGTAAACAACATATTCCAACATTTGATTCAGCATTTCAACTTGATAAACATGGATAGCTAATCACTGATTCACAAGCATTTGAAAAAAATTTATGACTTAACCATTTAATGACTCATATCAACGTGGTAATGAACCCAACAACCAAACTTAACCCACAACAACTCATATACGAGCAAATCACAACATCATACCAATATTATTTTACATTTCTCACGAACATAGTTTCTTGATGTAAGTTTGGAGTTTATCGTTTGCAAAATTTGCCTATATTCTCTACTGCCTAGGCTATAGAGATGAATGTGTTAGCTTGACTTGAGTTTTGTATTTATTTAGATAAGTGGCATGGGAGATTAAAGTGTTATTTTCTTGATTATAAATTGTATTATCCATAATTTAAAATTAGTTCTCTATTGGAATATGGGATCTTTTGATTTTAATAATGTTTGGTTGCACTCTTGATTTCTTACAACTTTCACAATTTGATTATTACGGTTTTGAAAAAATAGGACCCGTTCTATCTTTATTATTTGATTTTTATGCATGAACTCCCTTTGAATGAGTCTTTTGATAATCTTTCCTTGCATTTGGGTTGGGTTGAAATCCAACATATCCCCATCAAGTTACGAATATCTAAAGTACTAATCTATGTCTGAATAAGAAGGACTGAGCAAAAGGAGAACTCTTGGTAGCGTAGAAGAACTGGCTCACCCTTGAATTAGAATCAATCACTGGTCTTCTAAATGAGGTATGTCAATAGTTGCCTGAAGATGTCTGTGCTCAACAAAGAAAGAGTAAGTTTAGTATCAGTACACAACCACAGTGTACTGGTAGGATCACACGGCTATTCCAATAAGTGAAACATATACAAGTATTCACAACATGATAAAACATTCATATAACGAACATATACAATATCAGTCATCATTTCAGGATCCACTAAAATTCCACATTCTCAATAATACGTCAATATGACAAGTCAATGGTCCTCTCATGGAACCCGCACCCAAAATGTTAGTGTATCGGTACGTGGTACCTGATCCAAGTTAGTGTGTCGGACGTGATACCTAATCCCATAAATGCGCCGGAACATGGCATCCGATCCAATTTAGTGTGTTGGAACGTAACACCCGATCCATTCAACAAGTCACAATCATAAGCACAATGTACATTCTCAAAATCATACAATCAAGTGTTGGTTCATGAAATACAATCATTCATCCATACTCAGTTACGATTTGTGTGATCAATAATGCAACATTCACATACATACATGCATTAAAATGTAACATACATCACCTACCTTGAACAAAGCTTGAACCCTCCTACGAAACTTGATTCTTTCTGCTTGTTCTTGGTCTATAAACAATCAATATAACGCTAGGATCAATAAACGAGACCTAATTACCCGGATTACAATCAAAATCATCAACCCTAGGCCAAACCCATGATCCTAATATGCAGCTAGGGTTTTTTCCTACCATCCAAAACCTTCCCCCAATAAAACATTACCCATGAATTTACATTCTACGGATTGAAAAACGGATTCGGGGAGTAAAAACCTTACCTTTAGCTTCAAGAATGGTGAAAAACTATCAAGAAGTCGCCCTGGTTCGTCTCCTAACTCTTAAGAACGAAATTTGTAGAATAATGATGATTTTGGGGTTTATTTCCGACTTGATTCATGACTGACCCGCTATGGTGGCCCCTGTCCCACCACAGCGGCCCCACCTTGGCGAGAGTAATCCCACCTTAGCAGCTTGCACGGAAATAGAGAGATAATTTATGAGTTTCAAACCCTATTTCACAACACACCTTCACCCCATGACACTTAGAAACTACTCTTTTATGATAAGATCAATTTCGGGAGTTCTACTCGCCCAAATTCGATTCCGTAAAGTCTACGGGTTCCTTAACATCATAACTGTCAACTCAGGCAATCAAATTCATTATTAGATCTCTTATTTGTTACCTAATTTCCCTAGACCTCACAGACTCTGATTTTGTCCAAATTTAGACTAGGCTAGGCATTCTTAAGTTACTATGAAAAAGTTTTCCGGCCCAAAAATGTTTCCCGTTGACTTTTCTATAACAACGGGAAAAGGTCGTTACATGTTATCTTTTTATTCTTCTCTCGAGTTCAAAAGTAGACAATGTATTAATTTTAATGGTTATCATGCATCAAAATACCAATTCAAGAACAGAAGAATAATTTATACAATAACCAAATTTATCCATAAAATTGATGTTCAACAATTATTCATAGCTACAGGCACAAAACAAGGACTTCTAGCCATTCATACTATACAAAAACATAAACAAGATTATTTTCATGTAATTCAATAAATGGGACGAGAAAGATGTGTTTCTAAGGAGTTGGATCTCAAGCACCTTGATAGAAGAAAGCATGTACCTTATTGTGGTATGCTCAACGGCCAAGGAGTTGTGAGAATGCTTGGGAGAAGCTTATCTTCAGGCGACAAAAGATAAGGAGTTTCAGATTAAACAACTACAAAGTGTTAGGCTAGGACCCAAAAAGATTGATGAATACATCAAGTAATTCAAAGGCATATGTGATGGCTTTGCATCCATTCACAAACCTATGGATGAAGATAGCAAAGTAATCAATTTTGCTAGAGGTTTAGGTCTCAAATACAAAACCTTCAGGACTGTAATGTTAGGTAAGGCACCTTATTCCACCCTTAATCAATTTGTTAATGCTCTCAAGAGTTTTGATAAAAGGGAAGATGAAGAAGAGGTGCCACAACAAAACCATATTATGTTATTCTCTTCCCAAAGGGGTAGGGGAAGTAAAAACAGCAAGTTCAACTCCAAAGAAAGTTGTTTCAACCTACTGAATAAGGAACATGTTCTCAGAACATTCAATATGGACCATGTTCTCCAAACAATCAAAGTTTTCCAAGTGGAAATAAGAAGAAGAGTACTGAGTCATGTCAAATTTGTGGTAGGAATAACCATACTGCTCTTAAGTGTTTTTATAGGTGGGACTACTCATATCAATTTTCATATGAACTATCACAAGCAATGACTTGACATCACACTCATATCGAAGCATTGACAAAACAAGTTTTTGCTGGGTTTTCGAAGAAAGCTAGGAGTAATCGTTCCTCCACTCTCTAGCTTGAGGGGAAGTGTTGAAGATAAAGAAAACTGGAGACATGGAACAGGTTGAACAACCTTGTCCAATCAACGTGTACAACAGAGTTAGAGTCACTCTAGGTTTAGGTCACTTATATCGACTAGGCTGCTACTTCTTGTACTAGTTGAAGTCGACTAGAACTAGATTACGACTAGGATTTTATTATGACTAGGATTAGATTATTTATAATTTTATCGTAGTAATAGGTATTTTAGTAGGACTTTAAGTATAATTAACTTAGGATTCTACAATTCTCTCCTATAAGGAGCATGTACTCAACAATTTAATTACCAATACAATCATTGTTTTCTCTAATCTTAGACGTTATTTAATATTGGCCTCATTCAATTCACTCCCCTAATATTCCATGAGGGCATACTAGTATGGGTAACATTAAGGGGTAGGTCATTTGTTATTGTGGTGAGTTCTTTTTGTAGTACTAAGGAGATAGCCATCTGCTTTTATCCCCAACTTTATCTTGAGCACCTCTAGGAGAGGTTGTTGAATTGAACAATATTAACCTTGAAATTCTGATTATTAAGTTGAATAGAATTAAACAATAGTGTCCTCTAAGGTCTTCTAGCATTCTCATCGTCCGATAAAGCTATCGGGACCCCTTCTTACAACATGTCTTCATCCATGTTACAAACCTTATTTACTCTTGTCTGGACATTAGAAGATGACCCCAGTTTGGGGTCTTAGGACCATACAAATTTGTTCCCCACATGTTAAGATTAAAGCTTGGTCACGCCATTTTCCTTTGTGCTCAAAGTCTGGAATACTTATAACTCTCACTTTGTTCTTAGATTTCTATTTTTTCATGAAAACCAACTTCTCTAATTATTCATAAGGGATATTTAATAGATCAATTACTTTCAATTGAAGCACCTTTTTTCGGGACCGCAATGTTAGTTTTCTTATTCTTTTTTGTCTTCATTTTATCAACAATTTTCTCTCTTATGGCTTTGAGCTTCCTTTCTCTTTTTAATTTCAAACCCAATTCAAAGGAAGCAAAATGACCCTCAACGAAAATATGCACCTTTAGAGCACCTTCATTGCCAAATATTACCATCTCAAAATCAATTATGCCCTTAGAACCATTTGCCATCTACTCAAGAGTGGTAGCATGCACCTCGACAAACTGTAGTGTCAAATGCTACCATCTCTGAGTAAATAACTAAGACAACTGTACCAATCGTTGTTCACAAGTGGTAGCATGCACCTCAAACACATCCTCAGTGCCAAATGCTACTATTGAGTCATTTGTTCCATTTGCAACCTTCTCTTAGTTGCTATTATCATCCAACTTCTAAGTAATGGCCATAAGGTACACTTCTTCAAGAACAAAAAAAATAATTTTTTACTCCCTTAATAGTCTTGCTATATGAAGCCTTAACTACTTTCTGCTCTTTCCACCACCATTATTTTTATTACTAATCACCTTAGTCCATTCCAGAGGTCTCTGTAGGTTTTGTTCCTTAATGTTTAGACTCCATCCCCTTTAAAGGCCCAAATGGAGTTTCATTTAGAAGGTATTGTCTACAAACTACACCAAAGCGCCCCTCCATCTTGTAATAGAAATAGAAATATGGAACTTGGTCATACTCCACTATTGACGAAAAGGTTTGGACCTTACCATTACTATCCACAAAAGCTACTTCAACTTTTGCAAGCTTTGGCCTATTCTAATCAATTTCAATCTTGTACGTCATAGTAGTAGGCTTAGTTTAGGCTATGGTAGCCTTATAAAGGCAAAGAAGAGCACTAATGGGATCTAAAATTCCTTCTAGTGCAGGACAAATATGGTAGTGCCAAGGCAAGTCAGGCAAAGTAACCCAAATCGGAGTGAATAGGATTCCATTTCATCAATTAAATTTAGAGTCCAATGTTGGATTCACATAAGCATACAACAAAATAGGCATAGAATGCCCTGATGGGTTTTATTTTCCCTGACTTTCTTACCATAAATAGGTTTTCCTTTTTGGAAAAGATTTAAGATTTGACTAGTCCTTTTCTTGTAGAAAAAGGTTTAGGACTATAAATAGAGGTTTTTTCCTTCTCACTTAATCAGCATTTACAATGTAGTCCTAGGGTTTTGAGAGTTTCGGTTATGGGGGAGAATTTATGAACCTCTTTGTATTCCAAGTGAATTGATTGAGGTTATTTCTCTCTATATTTTTATCTCTCATATTTATAGTGGATTCCTCATCTCCATTGTGGACATAGGTCGATTGACTGAGCCATATTAAATCTTTGTGTCTTTTGGTATATTCATCATTTGTCTTCTTAGTCATGCTCTTTTGAGGTTTGTTTTGTTAGCTTCCGTATGACACCTGCTTATTTTTTATCCTAACAAGTGGTATCAGAGCATTGAGTTCTTGTTGATTATCTTTTTGAATGATGGAGTCCAATATTAGCAAGATGGTTTGTTTGAATGGTAGTAATTATCGTACTTAGAAATGCAAGATGAAAGATTTTTTATTTGTCAAGAAGATGCATCTACCTGTGTTTACTTCTAATAAACCCAAATCTATGAATGATGAGTATTGGGAATTTGAGCATCTACAAGTTTGTGGCTATATTAGACAATGGGTTGAAGCTAATGTTAAAAATTACATTGTGAATCGGACACATGCCAGAAGTTTATGGGACAAGCTCGAGACACTTTATGATTTGAAGACTGGCATTAATAAGGTGTTTCTTTTGAAATAATTGATGAATATCAGGTATAAAGAGGACACTCCTATTTCTGTAATGATTTTTCAGGGTATTCTTGACTAGCTGTCCGGAATGGGTGTAAAATTCAATGAAGAACTATAGGGACTATGGCTTTTTAATACTCTGCCAGACTCTTTTGAAACTCTTCAATTCTTTGACTAATTTTGCTCCCAGTGGTGTTCTGACCATGGAATACGCTAAGAGTGATGTCTTGAATGAAGATATGAGAAGAGGATCTCAAGGCTCATCTTATTCTACTTCACACTCCGATGTTTTGGTTACTGAAGACAGGGGGAGAAGCAAATTTAGAGGTCAGAATGACAAAGATAAAAGTAGAGGAAAGTCAAAGTCTAGATTCAAGAATGTTACATGTGACTATTCCTACAAGAATGGGCATATCAAGAAATATTGTTTCAGATACAAGAGAGATATGAAACAACAAAATAAAGAAGGCGATAATTAAAATCGTGTTTCTGTTGTTGCTAACGATGACCTTCTTGTTTCTTGCGATGAAAATGCTGTCAATCTTGTCGGCGATGAGTCTAGATGGTTTGTGGATTCTGGTGCTACTTCTCATGTCACGCCTAGGAAGGAATTATTTTCTTCTTATACTCCAAGTAATTTTGGGATGTTGAAAATGGGCAATAATCATGCAGTTGCGGTTCATGGATTGGTATTGTTTATTTGGATAGTAATAATGGTTCTAAACTAGTTCTAAATAATTTCAAGCATGCTCTAGATGTTCGCTTGAATTTAATTTCTGTTGTATACCTTGATAATGAGGTTTATATTAGTTCCCTTGGTTCTAGCCAATGGAAGCTTACTAGAGGTTCGATGGTTGTAGCTCGTGGTGACAAGTTGTCTAACTTGTACGTTTTTCACGGCTCCATGTTCAGGGGCTCAGTAAATGTGGTGGAGAATGATACTTCATCATTGTTATGACATAGAAGACTGAGTCATGTGAGCGAGAAGGGGATGAACAAGTTGGCTAAGAAGAGTTTTATTTCTGGAGTGAAACAAGTGTGTTCATTGCTTAGACAGTAAACAAAAAAGAGTTTCTTTTCAAAGTCATCCGCCTTCAAGAAAGCTTGATTTGCTTGAGTTGCTACATTATGATTTGTGTGGTCCTTTTAAGGTAAAGTCTTATGGTGGTGCACTTTACTTTGTGACTTTTATTGATGATCATTCGTGCAAACTCTGGGTATTCTCTTTGAAGTCCAAGGATTAGGTACTTGATGTGTTCAAGAATTTTCAGGCCATGGTCGAGAGAAAGATAGGGAAGAAATTTAAATGCATCCGTTCTGATAATGGTAGCGTGTATATTGGTCCTTTTGATAGATATTGCAGAGAGCAGGGTATTCAGTATCAGAAAACTCCTCTGAATACTCCTCAGTTAAATAGTTTAGCAGAGAGGATGAACAGACCTCTTGTTGAGAGGGTTAGAAGTATGCTTTCAGATGCTAAGCTGCCAGATTCTTGTTGGGCAAAAACACTTAATACTATGCATATGTTATCAATTTATCTCCTATTGTTGCTTTGAATGGTGATTTTCCGGATAGAGATTGGTCCAGTAAGAATGTTTCTTATGATCATCTTAAAGTTTTTGGGTGTAAAGCCTTTGTGCATGTTCCTAAGGATGAGAGTTCAAAGTTGGATGTTAAAACTAGGCAATGTATCTTTTTTGAATATGGTCAAGATGAATTTGGCTATCGTTTCTTTGATCTAGTTGAGAAGAAACTTGTTAGAAGTCATGATTTTGTGTTCATTGAAGACCAAATTAAACTATTCAAGATCTTAACAAAGATGAGAAAGTTGATTCACAAAGTCATGAGAGCCTAGTTGATGTTAATCCAGTTCCTTTGACTATTCCACCAGATGAAAATCTTCAAAATGATGAAAATCAATTTGATATTGAAGATGGTGATCATATTTAGAATGAAAATCAATTTGGTCAGCAACTAACTATTATTGATGCTCTAGAGAGTTCTCTCAAAAGATCTACTAGAAAGAAAATACATTCATCTCGTTATTCTCCCAGTGAGTATGTCCTCTTGACTGACGGGGGAGAATCTGAGAGTCTTGATGAGGCCATGGAAAGTGAAGAAAAAGAAAGGTGGTTTGATGCTATGAAAGATGAAATGAAGTCTCTACATGATAATCATACCTTTGATTTGGTTATGTTACCTAAAGATAGAAAAGCTTTGGAAAACAGGTGGGTCTTCCGAGTGAAATGTGAAGATGGTAACCCAGTTCCACGGTACAAGGCTAGATTTGTTGTGAAGGGTTTTAACCAAAAAAAAGGGAATTGATTCTGATGAGAAATTCTCTCCAGTTGTAAAGATGCCATCCATTTGTGTGGTTCTAGGATTGGCTGCAAGTCTGAACTTGGAGGTTGAACAAATGGATGTTAAAATTGCTTTTCTCCCTGGTGACTTGGATGAAGAAATTTATATGGAGCAGCCGGAAGGCTTTGAAGTCAAGGGAAAAGAGAATTATGTTTGGAAATTGAAGAAGAGCTTGTATGGTCTAAAACAAGATCCCAGATAATGGTACAGGAAGTTTGGTTCTTTTATGAGTCAGCATGACTTCAAGAACACTTCTTCAGACCATTATGTTTTTGTGGAAAAATTCTCTGATAGTGACTTTATTATTGTTTTGCTTTATGTTGATGACATGCTTATTGTTGGTCATAATGCTTGCAGGATTAAAAGGTTGAAGAAAGATTTGAATAAGTCTTTTGATATGAAAGACTAGGGACCAGCAAGACAGATTCTTGGCATGTAGATTTTATGTGATAGAGATGCGAAGAAATTGTGGTTGTCACAAGAGAACTACATTAAGAATGTACTTCGTAGATTTAGCATGGACAAATATAAGGTTGTCAGTACACCTTTATCTATACACTTCAAATTGAGTACTAAGAATTGTCCTTCTAGTGATGGTGAGAAGCAAGATATGAAGAATATTCCTTATGTTTCGATTGTTTGTAGTTTGATGTATGGAATGGCGTGTATAAAACCAAATATTGCTCATGTTATTGGTATGTTAGCCGTTTTCTTTCTAATTCGGAAAGAGAACATTGTATTGTTGTAAAGTGGATTATGAGATATCTTTATGGCACTTGTAGTCTGAGTTTGTATTTTGGTACATCGAATCCTATTATTTGTGGTTATACTGATTCAGACATGGCCGGTGATGTTCATACTCGTAAGTCTACTTTAGGCTACTTGATTACTTTTGCAGGGCGGGCAGTGTCTTCACAATCTAGATTGCAAAAATGTGTTGCTTTATCTACAACAGAAGTTGAGCTTATTGCAGCTGTTGAAGCTTGAAAATAGTTGATTTGGATGAAGAGATTTTTGGGGGAACTTGCTTGTGCTCAAGAGAGGTATGTGCTTTATTGCGATAGTCAAAGTGTTGTTCATCTTGGCAAAAATTCTACATTTCATGGTCGGTCTAAACACATTGATGTAAGGTATCATTGGATTCAAAACGTGTTGGATTCTAAGTTGCTTGAACTTGAAAAGATCCACACCAATGATAATGGTTCCGACATGAAGACTAATGATTTGCCAAGAGGGGAGTTTGAAGAATGTTGCATGATCGCTGGGATGGCGGTTTCCTTCACATAGTCGGTAGGGGGAGAATTATTGGGTTTTGGGCCTTTTTCCCTTCCTATGTGGATAAATAAAAGTCCAAGATTTTAGGTCTCCTTCCTCCCCTTTGTGGATAAGTTTAGGCCTAAATTTGAGTAATCCACTTTGTCCATAAGCCCTATATTATGGTGCATATGTAAGCCTTTCTTTTAGGTCTTATATTTTGAAGAATCACAAGATATAGATTAGGCCACAAAAAGAGAATAGTGAGAGAGTGCAGATTTTCGCACAAGACCTAGCAGCCAATTTCAAATCGCGATTCCCGCTTAGTTACTTATCCGATTGAGCTGATTTTTGGAAAGCTTGTTTCTTTCAACTTAATATTTGATTGGAAACTGAGTGAGGGTGATTTGGAGTACTGTAGCTCCAGAATTTCGCTCATGAACAGTAGCTGCGTATTGGGTGATTTACTCCTTTTATTTCTCTAGTTTTTGGTGCTATCTTGTAGTTGTGTTGTTCATTAATTGGCACTTTTGGTGGCCATTTTGGAGAACACTTTTGTAAATCTTGTTGATTTTAGTGGAGCTTTGTTCTTGTGACTTTTACTCTTCACACCAAAGAGGTTTTCCTCGTTAAATTTGATGTCTCGTGCGTTGATTAACTTTTCTTTCTTGGTTGATTTGTTTGTTGCTCAAACAGTTTGTCCTTGCATTATTTTGTCTTCTTTTGGCTCAAATAGAAGTCCGTTAAAGTTTTGACCTGGGTTTTCTTCCGCTATTGCTCTGTCGTACACATTTATTTTGTGCTTACCTTTCCCAACAAAGTGGTATTAGAGCCGTATTCAATGGTTCAGTGATGTAGCCAGGTTTAATGGTTCAATGATGGAGTCATATTAGAGACGTGTGTTCATCTTGGCGGGTGTAGTTCTAGCTGCAACCTTTTTTACAGTAATGAAGATTTTGTTGGAGAAATTTTTTCATAGATTTTCTCTGTGTCGAGACTAGATTTGATGGAAGAAATTATGGAGAAGACATGCAATCTATTGAAGATTATGTGAAGAAGGTGGACAAAAAAAAATTTAGAAATTCAGGCCAAAGAGATATTTATTGGGTTTTATTTGCCCTGACTTTTGATGAGTTCGATATTTGGACTCATTTGGGGCTTTATTTATAATGATTTAGTGTCCTCAAATGCTTGTTTTATGCCAATAACCGATGTAAGGCCCTTAATTTCCAAGTATATGGATTTTGGAACAATGTCAGGACACTAATTTGCAAAAAGAACGAAGCAAGCTGAAAGAGTGAAGAAAAGGAAGCCTGGTGATCGCCAAGTCTACTTGGCGAGTCGTCAAAGGGATTCTTGACCACCTAAAGTTCCAGTGTGCCAAGCCTTGAAGGAGAAAATCAAGTCGGCGAGAGAAAGGAGCTATCGGCAGATCGCTGAGTGGTTCCGCGATGGAGTGTTAGATCTCCCAAAGTTACAAACTTGGAGGATGCTGAAGGAATTGACCAAAGGGCAGATCGCCGAGTTGGGCGGCGTGCCCGACTTACTGCACTGAATGGTCATTAACAACATATTTTTGGCGACATAAATACATTTTTGAACACCTAGTTTAGCATCTTATCATCAGACTTTTTATCAATCTTTGAACTTTTAGTTTGAACTTTAAGTATTGAGATAAGGTTTTCCTTAGCTTTGAAGAATTGAAGTTTTTCACTTTTGAGTAATTGAAAGAGGGTCTTTGAGATTCTTCGATTTGGACCTTTGTAAAGACAAAATCAATCTTACCCTGTTGATGGAAACTCAATTTGGTAACGATTTTTTATCTTTTTATAATGTCTAGCTAAAACCCAATTCTTGGGGTGTGATTATGTGATTATAGGCTGATTTAGTTTATGGCTATTGCTAATTGTTAGTTTAAATATTGTTTAGAAGTACTTTCAATCATTAATTGTGGTTTAATTTAAGAATAGTAGTTGCAAATGCAGTTCTACCTTCGTGTTTTGGCTTGCTCGAGAGAGAGGTTTTAAAACCAAGATTATTGATTGTTGGTCTATGGGTATTGGGTTGTCATGGGTTCAGCTCGAGAGAGTGAATCCTAAACGCTTTTTCATATATTTAGCTCGAGAGATTGAATGGACTAAGGCGTAGGTTGTTCTTATTTTTTTTTGCTTGTCGATGTTCTAGAGAAATTGACTTGATTCAAGGTAAATTGTTCGAGAGAACGTTTATCTCCTATATAGTCTAGCTTATTCACTAATATTCAGCTATTGCCTAACAGTTGCAATTACCCATTTGTCTATATTACCGTATAATCGAATCACATCCCAAGAACCCGTCTCATTATTGTTATTCCATATTATTTGTTGTTGTTGTAGTTGATAATTAAAATCAAAACCCCCTGTTATTTGAAATTCGTGTCACTCCCTGATTTGAATTATGTTTTTATTCGTAAATGTCTATTCTTATGACTGACTTGATCATATTCGTACTTTCCTATTGAATCTTAAACACGTACTACTCCCTGTGGGATTTGACCCCAACTTATTTAGTTGGGTTATATAGTGACTAGTGATCGTTGACACTTAGAACTGGATGGAGTGTCCTTGAAACGTTAATCAAAATGGCGCCGCTGTCGGGGAGTGATGTTGGTTAAGATTCTTTGGTTAAGTTGAATTTTGTTCGTTTTAGTCATAGTTGAATCTACTTACTTCTAGTTTTGGATTTCATGCTTCTTGCTTAGAACAGAAGAAAGGAGCATGTCTTGTAGGAACGGTAACCCAATGGACCACCCTTCTTTGAGATTGAGGATTCTTAGGGATAACATCCTACTTTCAATCAATTGGAGGGTGAGACTATTCATGAGTTGTGGCCAAGATTTTAGGAACTATTGCAATAGTGCCCAACTCATGGAATTCCAGATAAGATGCTACTGGAATGCTTCTATAGAGGTCTTGGTCCTGAGAATAGAGGAGTGCCTGAAAAAATTCCTCAGGGTGGTTTCACACGACTACGTTATGAAATAGCAGCCCAACTCCTTAATCATATGGCCAAGACCAACAAGGAAACTGAGAAGGACCAGGTCTTGGCCGCATTGTTGACTCAGCTGGATCTCTTGGCCAGAAAGATCATGGAATTGGAAGTACCGTACCAAAAGAAAGATCGGTACATTCCCCCTTATGAGCGTAGAAAGTCCAAGGAGTACGAGGGTGGACAAGTAGAAGAGATTCTCTCACTCATTCTCCACAAAGTCGAAGAATATGACATAGTGTTGAACGAGATAAAAGAGAATGTCTCAATGTTGAATCAGATGACTGCTTCCCATTCCATATCTATTCTGCTGCTGGAGACCCAAATAGGTCATGTGTTATCTCATCTCCACCCCAGGAATGAAGCCTGAGTGGGGAGTTGCATCGTTCCATGACGTTAACTAAGGCACTTCTTGGGAGGCAACCCAGGTGTTTATCGCTTTATTTTGGTTTTAGAAATAATCATGTGCTGATTTTGCAGTTTGAAATATGGAATGTGTTTGAAAAAATGCAGGTTAGCGAGCAAATGTCCACTCAGTGACTCACCGAAGAGGTCGACGAGCCCAACTTTGACCGCCGTTGGACTTATGAAATTTCAAGGTTGGAGTCTGCAAAACTTGGCGAGCCCATGGACTACTTGGTGAATCGCCGACCAAGTCGACGATCATGACTTTGTCCACCGTTTGGATCCCCACATTAATTGGAGGTCCTGTAAAACTTTCCGAGGTAAGTGACCACTAGGCGTGTCGTCGAGTGGTTTAGCGAGCAAAATTAACGTCGTCGAATGGGCGAGAACTAGACGGTTTTCAAGGCCAAAGGTTCAAAAGTTCAAAATCTTTCACATTCCCTCCTTTTCAACTTTCCAATATCACACCTGCACTCTATTTTCCTATATTTTTGTGTTTTTACCGCGTCCTAGTCATCAATCTTTTGTTTGGAGTCAGATATCTCTGCCGCCTAGCTTTTCAAACTATTTATTCAGCATAAAATGTTGGTTTTCCAAACCCTAAACTCGTATTTAGAGATTTTTACTCATTTGTAATTGTGTTGATCTTAGTGAAGTGTGATGGGCCTCTTTGATTTCATTATTTTTGTAATTGTATGCTTGTGTGTGCCTGTTTTAATTTGAAAATCATGCCTATATTGCCTAATTGTTGATTTCACAAAATTTCATGCTTAAAATTGATTGAAATTTGTTGGGTGGTTCTAATTTTTTGTTGGATCTAGTCGAGTGATGTCTGAGTAACCCACATTTGTGCGAAATGACGCGCTTTGCCCAATGATGGAGCGGTTGACGTCATTCTTAAGGGCTAAAGTTGTCAAATGGCCAAAGTTGGCCAAATTGGGAGAAGTCTGAGTACCCCGGGGGCATGGGTAGTGTGGATCTTAGTCTAATTGAACTAGTGTCTGGTTTGATTTTGTTTTCAGGGGTTGCGGGGTTGGTTTTGGAAGTCGGGGTTGAAAGTAGGCACCTTGGGCAGTTTAGCAAGCTGGGTCGAGCTCGCCGAACCACTCGGCGGTTCGCCAAATCCCCCTTGATCGCCTTTAATTTCATGTTAATCTTGATTTTGGGTTCTGTAACTTTCGGTGAGAAGCCTGATTTCGCCTAGTGCATTTTGCGACTCGCCGAAGGTCTTTTTTGATCTCCCTTTCTGCACCCCTAACCCTTAAAATACACTGTAACTTTCGGCGGGCTGGTCTGTGCTCACTGAAAGTCCTCTCTCATCGCTAACATGCCAATTTTTCTGAGAATTGTTTAGCCAATCCTTTAGGGGAGCCCAATCTATCTCGCCAAAGTGATTTAGTGACTCGCCGGTCTGTCTATAACTATTTTTGTACTACTTTTTTTTTATCGATACACAACTTTCTATGATGTGTTTGCAGATATGGCTAGACCAAAAGTGGCTGGTAGAGACATGCCGCCCCGCAAGAGGGCCAAGGGAATCAAAATCAATGAAGATGCAATTGCATCCAAGGCTAAGGCTACCAAACTTCCCACCACAGGTGGAAAGGGAAAAGGGAAAGGCAAAGCTCCTTCTGCATCACCAGAGGCAGCTCCGATAGTGACGGCATCTATGTCACTCACCTCACCACTTCTGAGAATGAGTGTAGGCACCAAGATCCTCGGGCAACCAATTTTGAGCCTGGGGATGATAAGCTACTAGCATCCCAGAGAGTGAAGCCGTAATCCAAGAGGATGAATGATCCATCTATGATCAGGACTCCCCAGGCCACCACTACTTCTTCAGCTCCAGCACAGGCTGTGGTCCTAGCACCACCTGTACAGGGTCCTTCTCCACGATCTATGAACAGACTAAAGACTGATGGGCTCAGGTCCATTATAGAGGAGAAGAGATTGTCTACTGATGGCGTCATAGATAGGTATCCGGATATCATGAGCTGCTTGAGGTCCCACAAGTTCCAGTTATTCACCTAACCCCGAGGCTCTTATGTTCCAAATTGGTTCTGGGAGTTCTACACTGCTTACGGAGCCCTGGTGACACAAGGGAAGAAGTTGGCAGCCAAATTCAAGTTGGTTGACTATGTGGTTGTCAAGGGTAAAAAGGTGAAATGTGATAGTGACAGTGATCCTATCAATGCAGTCTTGGGGGTTTCAACACGAATTGAGGATGAATGCCATTATAAGATCAGGACAAAGTCATTAGAAAACATGAAGAAGTGGTTGGCTCTTCTGATATCAGACGGTACTCCCAAGAGGCTCGAGGTTGGAGCACTTATTAAGAAGAAGGACCTAAATATAGGAGCAAGGTTCTGGTTTGGCTTCAGCAGCAGCAACATCATGCCATCCCAGAATGAGTAAACTCTCTGCCATGCCAAAGCAGTCTGTCTTGGTTGCATCATTGATGGGACAAGGCTGAACCTAGAGATGATTATTGCAAGGAGATGGTCATGAGGGCCAAGCAGCGCCAAACTTCCCTCCCCTTTTCGGTGTTGATCACCGAGTTGTGCAGGCAAGCTTGGGTGCCTAGATATGATAAGAAGGATATGGAAGTGATTTGTCACGCCCCGAGCCTACACCCTGGGCGGGACCGGCACTCGGAGACCATTGATGGCCCCAAGCGAGCCCTTGGCCTGGCTTTCTTAACTCAGCGGAAACCTACTCAACAGAAAAACTCATTGCCATGCAAAGATATAAACAACTTAACTGATAAAAATTATGGCCCAAAAGGGCAACTCGAGTCTCAAAATAGAATATTTACATATACATGGATGAGAGACTCAAAACTACTGACTGACTGACTGTCTGACTGTTTATAAAGCCTCTAACATACTGAAATGGATGTTGGGACAGCCCCCGCAACATCCTAACAAAATAAAATTTGAAACACAAAATAACCGAGTTCTCCGGAAAGCAAGGAGGCTCACCACTGACTCTGGAGTGCTCAGCTAGATCAACGACGTGCAAAAGGCTGATCCGGGGTACCTGTGTCTGCATCGTCATAAGATGCAGGCCAACTGGCATCAGTACATTGAATGTACGAGTATGCGAGCTGGGAAGCTAACCACCATTAAGGCTTGGAAAGAGTACACGAGGACACTTACCTTGGCTCTGTTCAACTCATGAATAACTGGACTCAATAGACAAAGCAATAAGACACATGCGATATATAAAGCTTGTAAACTCTTAAAACATGACGTAAAAATCACATTTTATAATATCATGAAAATATCATGCTTCCTCTCAAGATCTACTTGTGCAATGCATGAATGAAGTCCCATACCCCCATCCATACTAAGCAGAACCCTTGAGGAACCATGCTCTTTCTACTGTGGGAGTTTCTTTAACCGACAAACCACCACTATGAATATGAGTGGTGATACAACGTTTTACCTCACGTTTCCCGAGGACCATCCTATACCTTTCCGTGATATAGGAAGCTAATGGTACAACGTTTTACCTCACATTGCCTGAGGACCATCCTATACCTGGTTTTGATATAGGAAGCTAACTTTACTAAGTGGATCCACTAGCTTAACTTTACGGGTTCATCTAAAAAGTATGACCCGTTAACTCCCATGTTGGCTACATGGTTCTTATGGAGAGTTGAGTTTAATATGAACTCGCATCTCCAAATCGGTGCTCGATACTACTCCCAAAATGCTTTTGACTCATAAGTGTTTTAAACACATCTTTCTT
>JAJOOH010012823.1:0-44284 GCA_029582605.1 Solanum gracilifrons
GGTTTATCTCAGCCCCATCCATGTCCGATTTTGGGGTGGAAGGGGATGATTCAGCTTTGGAGTCGTGAAATTTGGATTTATTCGGACTTCAATTTCGAAAGTGTTCGTGTATATGCATTTTATTATCAAAATAAAAAATTAAGTGCATTTGCTAATGAGTATAAATTGTGATAGAATATGATGAAACCTAAGCCAAGTTGCATTAATGCTTAGACAATTGAGTTGATATTAATTAAGTTAAGACAATTATTAAATATAAAATAAAATAAGAGATAAGAATAATATTATAAACTACAATGGAAATAAATATTACAAAACTAAACTTGAAGGGTAGTTTGTGCAATTAATTTTTTTTAATCTTTAGGTTATAATTATTTTTTAGAAAAATAGTTTAAGTTGAGTGATTTTATAAAAGAAAATTTATAAGTTGAGTGACTTTATTGATATAAAACCAAGTTGAGTGACTTTCTCAAATAATTTCACATACTTGAGTGATCTTTTGAGATATTTACTCGTTAAAATCTTTTGAAAAATATTTTTCAAATGAATTTATTTTCCTCAAATTTAAGGAAAATAACTTATCCAAAAATATTTCTCAAAACTCTTTTTCATCCTCATACCTCAATTTTCCACCCTAACTCAAGTCTTGGGTACGCACCCTTGATACTAATCAGGGACTCAATTTTTCATCTTAACTGAAGTCTCGGGTACTGAAGACTAATACTAATTAGGGATTCAACTCTTGATTCTTGATTCGGAACCCGACTTCCGACCTTAATTCGAGACCCAACTCTCCGGTCTCGTATTAGGGTCGGATCCCGATTTGGATGTCGGGTCTCGAGTCAAGATTCGAAGCCAGATCTCATATCAGGTGTAGGGGTCAAGTCATGAGTCAGGTGTTGGGGTAGGGTGTTGAGTAAGGTGTCGGTATCAAATTTCAGATCGAGAGTCGACGTCGACTCCTCGGTCAGGTATTGGGTTGGGTCCTGATTTGAAAGTCGGGTAACGAATAGGGATTCAGTATTGAGTCTCGATTTGAAAGTCAGGTCTAGAGTCGGGAGTCAAGATCAGTCGGGGTGGGTGTCGAGGTCGGGTCCCGATTCAAAAGTTGGGTTTGAGTCGGATGTTGGGGTTGAATCTTGGTTTGGAAATTGGGTTTTGATTCGGGCGTTGAGTCTCGGGTCAGATGTCGGGATTGGATCTTGGTTTGAAAGTCGAGTCTCAATTTGAGTATTGTCCCAATTTAGAAGTCGGGTCCCGCTTCGGGTATTAGGATTGGGTCCTAGATTGGAAGTCGAGCCCTGGTTCATGTGTTGGGTCCTAGGTTGAGTGTCAAGATCAGGTCTCAGGTCAGTCATTGGGATCGGAGTCGGTCCACTATGAATGTCATGTTCAGGTCAATTGTCGAGGTTAAATTTTGATTCGGATGTTGGAATTGAATCCTAGATCGATCATCGAAGTCGTGTCTAGCTTCGGATGTTAGGGTCAGGGTCGAGTCACAAGTTAGGAATCGGGATCAGGTCCTAGGTCGAATTTTGGGTTAGATCCTAGATTGGGCGTCGGTGTCGTGTCCCAGTTTAAGCGTCGGGATAGGGGTCGAGCTCCAGTTCAAATGTTGGGTCCTGAGTCGAGAGTCGTGGTCAGGTCTCGATTTCGGTATCTAGGTCGGATCTCGGATTAGTTATCAGGGTTGGCTTCCGGATCAGTATTTTCTACTCTCTAGTAAAAAATAAAAGATATTTTGTGGAGAATGTTTTTCATTCACCAACCAAATACTAAAAATAAAAATTCACTTACCAACCAAAAATGAAATTTAAGTTAGAAATCAACTTGTCTTTCAAAAAACATAATTTTTAGGAGAACATTTTTTATGAAAAATATTTTCCTCCATACCAAACACAATTACACTACAACCTTGACCTGGCGCAGCCCACCAATTCTAGTATGATTCTCGTAAAGAAATCTTATTTTGTGCATTGAAAAAGTGAAATGGGCAAAGTAGCCATTTTTTATATACCAAAGACTTCAGAGGGAGCATCTGTTAGCACATTATACTTGCTGGTGATTTTAAAAGGCATAATAGATAAATATGTCTTTTTAACTTGATGCCCTCAAACTTTGGTTGTACATAAGTAGATATTTAAACTTATATAAAATTGAACAAGTAAATATATGTGTCATATGTGACATTATGCCACATAAGACGTGTGTATCTACTTGTTCAATTTTGTACAAATTCAAGTATCTATTACTGTACATCCAAAGTTGAAGGGCATAGATGTTAACTGAGACCAAGTTAAAAGGCATATTTATGTTTAATGTCATTTTAAAATACCTACGAAAGAGGTTTATAAAAATCTTAAATAATACAATTCTTAGGTAGAAAATGGAAATCAGTTTTATTCCCAGCCAGTTGTTTTATGTTAGCTCACAGTTTAAAACCGTGTGGACTCAAACAAATGAACTTTTATAGTAATTATCTTAGTTTTGACTAATTAAAGATTAAACTCAGCTAATTGTACTTGTGTTTCACTTGTAAAAGTTTGAAACTCCACCATATTATATTGGAAGTTTCACATGTGAGATTTGAATCTTGGAATTTCACGTAAAGGGAGTCTACGAACTCCAACAGTGTGTACAAGTTTCGAACTCCAGCATACTATGCTGTAATTTTTCCATAACTTAGCTGAGGTACTTTTGTCCAGATTTTATTTCCATCAAAAAGTGGTTATTTCTCAATTACATTTCGAAGGGTGACTAAACTTTGAATACAGATCCAAAAGCTTTCAAAGAATGCCTATCAACTACCCTAACTGAAGAAGTTGGCATGGCCAATAGAATAAGTGAATAAATCATTCACAAGGTAGTAATAGAAACTCTTGGGCTTGGAAGTCCCATGTATGCAAGCCTAGGCGATACACGGATTTTTGGGCTTGGACGTGGTGAAGGGATTGGATAACAGTTCTTGGGCTGAGACAAGTTAACTCTTGGAGACAGATTGACTGCTTCAAGGGCCTGAGATTGAAGATCCATTGGATAGTCTCTAACACAGCCAATACGGGGACCAACGCCACTTGTCCACTTGCAAGACAAACGTTTGGTCAAGTCAAAAACTGGTTCTTCTATCTCGTCTTTACTGGTATGCGTAAAGTTTTCTTCATGAGCAGTTATTTTCAACACATCACTGACCGGACCATTGTCCTTGGCTTTATCTGCATCACAATTTTGTGATAAGGTTTTCTCCATGTCTTTGTTAGACACCGATAAAAGTCTATCATCGTCTATTGCACATTTCTGCAGGTAAGAAGTTAATGAATATTTGCCCGTTAGCATCAGTACTACTTGCGCGGAATTGACACTACATTGGACATGACTTACCTTAACGTTAGCCAAATCTACATGGTGTTCCTCAAGGAAATTGATGAATTCCTTGAAATTATCTTCTGTAGGAAGATAGTGACCGCTGTATGGCCAAATTGCCTGCAGAGTAAAATGTGACTAAAGTCAATGAAATGAAACAAAAGAAAATGATGTACGTACGTATTGGCATGATTTGTGAAGTATACCTCAAGAATACCATCCTGAACAACCAATCTACCAGCTGCTGTAGTAGCACCACCAGATAGGAAACTAGAGTGTTGGAAAACACCCTTCTTTTTCTTTCCAACATAAAGAACTCTTGAAGTACTAAGAACGAAAATCCACTTCGATCCTTGTGTTGTATTCAGGAGCATCCCGCTTTGCTTATACACCAACTTGCCATCCTCCACAACTACTTCGTAGGTTTCCCTTTCGTTCTGTAATAATAATGCATGAAACATTTTGGAAATATTATTTTCCATCTAACATATATTACAAAGGAGGAAGTAGATAATATATTGAACTTACAGGTCCTAAATACTTGATGCATTGACGTTGCAAATCAGCTCTCTTGCAATTCTCGAGATTTAGTTCTTTCCCATCACCCACATCCAACCTTCAATAAAAAAGCAAGCTTATCATGTAAGTTTAAACTTGACACATGAATGAAAAACCGAAACTACTTGTGCTTCTGACCGGTGATCTTACCAATAGAAGAAAGGTTGTGTACTTTTGCTGTTGAACCATACATCATAGTAGAAGTGTAAGTTGTGTCCATAACGATGACGTGGATCAATCTGCAGTCAAGCAAAGAGCAAAGTAAGTGCCCTAGTATATCCTTTAGACTTCATATACATGAAAGATCAGATAGCAACGAGGTCTTACCGCTTCCAGCCAATGTTGCAGAGCTAGTTTTTGAGCCTTTTCATCCTTCAACAAACCTTTGCCTACCTGTTGACCACAAACATGATTTTGCTCAATTCTTGAGTCAATAACTATATTCGGACAAGATGGACGCATAGTTGGCTCTTGTTAACATACCTTAGAAGCCCTTGTTCTAGCACGTGACCACCTTGACACGGCAGCTTCATGTTTATTGACATCAAAAAATGATATAGAGCTCTGCGTTAAAGCTGCAGAATCCAAGGCTTTCCACCTAGAAGGAAAACAAAAATTAGAAACAAGACTACAAACATCAATGATTTTACATAAGAGAGAAAGGTGGCAAAAGAAACAAGCAAACAAACCAGAGCTCTTCAACAACTACAGCACAATCTGCAAGGTTCCTTCTTGTCCGATAACTCTTGTACACTGTCTGGAGCTTAGTCGCAGCAGCATCAAGTTCAGTAACAGGTCTTGGAGAAAAGAATACAAAAGGCTCTGGAATCGAGATTCTTGGTGCTTGATCAACAACCAAACTAGTTATCGGAACAGAAGTTTTAAGCTTTTGTTTCTCATGTTTTAGACTTTCTTCTGAACAATCAGACTTTCTAACATTCTTATCATTTTTTTCTTTGAAACTGAGTGTCATCAAAGACAATTCTCTATTTTTCCTTTCAATGCTAACCGATCTCATGATAGCTCTTCCCATGGTGTCCGGAAAAATAAGATAACTATGCCTTAGAATCTCATTCCACGCTGACAACAGTATAGAAAGAGAGAGTCCCATTTACTTGACAATTAGAGCTCAGATGCCTGTAAACAGAAACCAATGGTTTTGTTACAAATTAGGATATTCCAATTCATTCAAAGCCACTAAGAATTTCCAAAGGTGAGTGAAATACAACCCAATCTTTTCCCCCAAACCCCACAAAGAAAAGAGGAAAACGTAATAACTTTTTCCAGCAATTGCATTAAAAGCAAAAGAAAAATATGAACATACAACAATAACAACAAACTCAATGAAATCTCACAAAGTGGGGTTTGGGAGGGAAGACTGTACGCAGGTCTTACCACTATAGTCAGCTTTCGAAGAACTCTCCGCTCAAGCAAATCAAAACAGTAATTAAAGGAAAAACATGACAGCTAATAGCAAAGCAGTGCAAAACATATATGCAAGGAACCATAATAACAACAACAAGGTACGATCACCTGAACACAATAAACCACATATGAAAAAAGAAAAATAGGAACATAATTAATCTAATTCAAGCAAACTTGTAACTAGAGAAGGGAAAATCAACTTGTCTTGCTCCCCACCCCCACCCCTAACCCCCTTTAAGGGAAAACATAATCCTTATCTTTCCATTAATAGCATGAGAAAACAAAAATAGATTTTGAGCATAAAGAAACAACACTAACATAGATTTTGCTTAGGCACATATGTCAAGAAACAAAAGTTTTGCAAACCCAAATGGAAGATAAGCCATAAATGATTATAAATTTTATTAATTTCTCACCTTGAAATGAAAAAGAATTATTTCTCTATGGATTTGGTTGAAGGGAAAATAATGTTGCACGGGTCTTGACCTGTTAGCAGTCACATATTTATAGTAGAAAGGGTAGTTTGAATAATCAAAGCTGTGCAGTAGAAAAAAGTAGGTGGTCCTACTATGCAGAAAAAGATGTGTCTGCATAGACTTTCATTGAAGGTAAGGGGAAATGTAGAAGAAGCAGGGGAATTGAGACTGGCAGATTTTATATTTTTTATTTTCACTTGGTCTTGAAATCTAGAAATATGTGCATAAGCAAACAAGTTTTTTATGTTAAAGAAAAACTAATAATTTCAGATGTGGGGCTTTGCCTCGTGCCATCATGCATTATTGATCAAAGACCATCTTTAATCCACATCTATCTTACTCTTCATTCTCTATATTTAGAGAGTAAAATAGAGAATGGGCACTCCAATTCATTTCTATATCACTCTCTATTCTTCATATTTAGAGAGCTGATTCACGCTCTCTATTTCACTTTTTGATTATTTTATTATTATTTCTATTACTTCTAATTAACATATTATTTTACATATAATGTCATTAATTAAATTTCTAATATTCATAATTATTTTTAAATGTAATATAATATTTTTAAAAATATATTATTTAATATATACTACTTTCATCCCGAATTAATAGTATTTTAATTTTTTCTAATTTTCATCAATAATATAATTTGATTTTATTATTAATTTTCACTATAAAGAATACACAAAATTAAAATGATAAGATGAAAATTTTAGTTTGAAAATACAATACATAATATGATGATTTAAATACAAGATAACAATACAATACATAACATAATAATTTAAATACAAGATAAAATACAATACATAACATAATAATTGATTCGCGATAAAACAAGAATCATGCCGAAAAGATGTTGAACATGCATTCGGAGTTTTGCAATCACGTTTTGCAATTATTGCAAGACCGTCACATTTTTGGAGAAAGGAAGTGCTACATGATATAATTACTACATGTATTATACTGCACAACATTAATTGAGGATGAACGTGATCCTAATGCACCAATTCAAGATGTCATAGAGGCTCCAACTCCAACGACATAAATGGTGGTAGATGAAAATCTCCGATTTGAACAATTTTTAGCTAGCCATAAAAAAATTAAGGACAAAAATACTCATTTTGAAATCCTTAATGCATTAATAGAGCATTTATGGGTAATGAGAGCAACGTAATAATTTCAAAAAATTGAGTATTTATGTAATTGTATTTCACGTTTATTTGAATTTGTCCATTAATTTGTATATTATATAATACTTTCTTGCAATTTATGTTATTTAAAATTTAGAATAAAATATAATTTTATATTAAATAAAAATTTTGAAAAAATAAAATTTTATATCACATGAAAATTATATAAAGTAATTATTGGGAAAAAATAAAGGATATATATTATGAAATAAGAAAATAAAAATGAAATAGAAATAATAATATATTATTGAGGAGAGAGAAAAAGATTTTTTTTTAGAGAGTAAAATAGAGAATAGGTTTGGCATTGGTTGTCTGAAAAAATAGAGAACTCTATATTTAGAGAGTAAAATAGAATGTAGGGTTGGAGATGCCCTAACACATCACAAGCATCTAAAATTACACCATCCTTTTGCTTACACACTCAAATTAAGATTTCATGTATCTCCATTTTAAAAGTAGGGGCGTGAGGTGAGACGTTTTATGTAAGATGGTGTAAATCTCGAGATATGAAGCGCAAATCTCATGAATTTACGGGGCGTACATCTCAAGTATATTCAATTTTATAATTTTATTAGTAAGAAAATAAGTAAAAGTAAAAGTTTTCATGATTTTCAAATAAATTTCAATAAATAATCAATAAGGTAGAAAAACATATTATAATTATTATTTGAGAAAGGTATTAATAACATATAATATAGAAAAAAAGTATTATAATTACTATTTGAGAAAAGTAACAACTAACAAAACAAATAATGATAATAGTAAAAATAATCTTTAAAATAAAATCATCATCCATCTTCAAAAATTATGTGTATGCCGCTAGCTATGACAGTAAACTTGAGATACTTGGAACAGTGGCGGACTTAAAAAATTATAAAGGATCAAAGTATGAAAAACTAAACACAAGAAAAAGTCCAAAGGGTTGTATATACACAAAACTAATTTTACCTATACCAACAATGTTTAGAGGTTAAATGAATCATATCATCGGCTCTATATGGTTCCACCCTGCTTGACAGATGAGATAATGATTATAAGTTAAAATATGAAATAGAGAATAATTTCAAAAATCGAGAATTACCCTTGGTAGATGTTATTGTAGACACATAAATTGTATTGGGTTAAATTCATACGAAATTTGAATTAAATTCATGTTTGTTTGGGCTAAATGATTAATTTGGGATTTACAAATAAATAAGTTCATCTTATTAAATTCAAATCCAAGGTCCATTTCACCTTGAAGCCCAAACTCATGCCATATGTCAAAGTGACTAGGCATCCAAGACCAATAAGGCGACGCCATGTGTCCAGGGGCGGAGCTAGGTGGGGTTCGTGGGTTCGAACGAACCCACTAGCTTTTCTTTAGACCCTGTATTTGTACTAGAAAATTCATTAAATATATATGTATATTAATTTGTGAACCCCTAACAAAATTGATTGACGATTCTAAAGAGAATTTAGAACCCCCAAAATATTAATCTTGGCTCCACTTTTGCATGTGTCCAAATGAGGTGGTAGTCCCAATCAAGTGCAGGAACCAATACATGCCAAGTGTCAAAATGACATCCTTTGGCCCAATCATATGCAACCTTGTCCACCCCCACAACTATAAATAGGGGATGGACATGACATTCTAACGACATCAATGCAACTCTTCAACAAGCATTCTGCAATTGGAGAAAGCTACAACATTAACTACATAGCTCTTCGAAGGAGTGATCAACGAAGTTCTTCCCGGAGATCGACTTGAAACGATGAAGCATTTTCCGACATTCCCGGAGATCAAGAACATCTCAATGAAGTCTACATCATCCAACAATTCGAGAAGTACGCTATTGAAGGCCCTTGAATCTTGGAGAAGCTTAGGAGAGAAGAATCAAGAGAACAACAGAATTGTACTCACAACGATTCATCAATAAAAATAACATTTTCTCTTATTTATTTTGCTTGCAGTTAATTTTCAGCGCATAAGGAAATTTGTTGCGAACAAATTTGGCACACCCAGTGGGACCGATTATGCTCTTCATGACTTTCTCTTGCAAACCAGAAACTACAAAGTCAACTACTGTGATGGCCTTTAGAAAGAGTGGTGATTTTTCATACAAAGACTCTACTGGTGTTGTATCTGCTTATCGCAGTCATGTTGGCCCAATTACTCGGCGTAAGTTCGAGAAAAGTGGGCTAGATGGATCTGAATACTTTACTTCTTTGAAGACGATGAAAAACAACAGCTCGCATACGATGGTCGTAACTTCAACACCAAGGGGCAATCTTGCATCGTGTTCTTTGGAGAATCTTCTCAAATTGGCTCAAACTTTGGTGAATATGAAGATTCAATGGATTCTCCAACTTCAATGAATGTCAATACTATGATGGCTGACTCAACTGACATGGACGAAAAGTTTGCAATGATGGAGCAAACCATTAAAGCATTGAAGAAATTCGTTGATGACAAAAAGTTTCATATTGCTCAACTTATGAACAAGTTGGAGGCCTTTACACTTGGAGAGTTAAGTCATGTCCCCACTTGTCCACCTGGTTTTGATCAACAAAACAAGGACGTTGAGGAATCTCTAACGAAGTCAAAATTTCAAAATGAGAAACAATCTGCTTCAGATGTGATGCTTATCGTGACCAACGACACTAACCTACCTTATGAGTGTCTACGATCGTCGTTAATATAGTAACCCAACCAAAGGTTGGGGTCGTGTCCCAAGGGAGTGGTTTTGAGAATTAATAGAAAATTAAAATTAAGTTCTAATTAATCATAGCTAAAGACATTAACGAGTAAAAACATAGTAAATTAAGGGGGTGACAGAAAAGTGTCAATTAACAAATGGGGGTTTTGTCACAAGTAAGATAAAATTAGCAAAATCAACAAGGAAATCAACAAGGTGGAGAAGTTCTTGGGGTGTGACCGCAATATAAATTGATATAATTCATTGAATACATGTTTTCGATAGGAAATTTGCAAGCTAATAGTGACTAGGCTAAGCTTTAGATAGAAATAAGTTTCCTATCGGGCAACTTACCTCGTTTCAAATGGGTTCCTCTCGGACACTCATTTGCTGCATGAAGGTCAGTCTACGCCTTACCCCACTCACTCTCTCGAGCTGAGTGTTAGGATATGGGACTAGGGCTCACCCTCTCGGGCTGAACCTCATGTCGACCCACTCCTTAGGCCATCCGTCTAGTGGTCTTGGTTCCACGACCTCTCTTTCTCTCGCAAGCCGAAAACACATGGGTGGTTTTGTATTTGCAACTACAAACCTATTAAATTAAATCACAACCACTAGGTGAAATCACCATTAAAATACATCTAACCTATCAGCAAACAAGACCCAACAATAATATCAACGCATATTTGCTAAATCACACCCCAAGAATGGGGTTTTTAGCCTCACATCAAGAGATAGAAATTTATACCTAAATGAGCTTGCATTCAAATGGGTATGAAGATTTAAGTCTTGTTACAGGTCAAGAATGAAGAATCCAAGAGACCCAACTCCAAATCTAGAAGATGAAACCCTCTTCTTTTTCAAGTTTCCAAAACCTTCTCAAACTTAGAACAAAAATATCAAAAAGTACTATTCTATATGAAAATTATAATAATTGTTCGACTCTTTAAAATAAAATTCTAACTAGTATTTATAGTTATTACAGATTTGTGCTGCAGCGAATCATTCGGCATCATTAGTCGGAATCGCCGATCAACTCGGTGATTCGTCCTTTGGTGTAGTTCGTCGCCGTCGTGCACCAACCTTCAGCATCGTTGTACTCTGTGTCATTGGGTGGCATAGTACTGCATCGCGGAACTATTCGGCGATACGTCGACTGCTCTCTTTCTTCGCCGACTTGATCCTTTCCTTCAAGGCTCAGCACACTGGAACAAAAGATGAAGTAAAACCCTTCCATGACTCGCCAAGTGGACTCGGCGATCCTCAGGCCTTCGTTTCTTCGTACTTTTCAGCCCTTTCGTTCCTTTTTGCGACGTAGTGTCCATGCTTTCCTTCAAACTTCAAATACCTGAAATTTAAGGGTTTTCATCAGATATTGAGGTAAAATAAGCATTTGAGGACACAATTTCTATTAAAATATGGCCCCAAATGAGTCTAATTTGTGGACTCATCAAGCTGCAGCGTTATATGTCCAACAATTGCAAGACATGATAACGAACACTATCAGGGCTCAATATGGCGGAACACCACAAAGTTCCTTGTATTACTCCAAGCAATACACCAGACGGATTGATTGTCTATCAATGCCAACAAACTATCAACCACCAAAGCTACAATAATTTGATGGCAAGGGGAACCCAATGCAACATATCGTGCAATGCTGGAACACATGGTGACCTTTTGGTAAAATAATTTGTTTGTTCGCTGAAGGGAATGCATTCGACTGGTATATCGACCTGGAACACAAGTCCATCGATAGTTGGGAGCAACTCGAGAAGGAATTCCTCAATCATTTTTACAGTACCCGTCGAACTGTAAGCATGATAGAGTTGACTGGAACTAAGCAAAGAAACGAGCCTGTGGTGGATTACATCAATCGTTGGAGATCACTGAGTTTGGACTGCAAAAATCGTCTTTCTGAAATATTTGTTGTGGAAATGTGCATTTAAGGTATGCATTGGGGACTTCTATACATACTACAATGAATCAAACCGCGAACTTTTGAGGAACTTGCTACACGAGCGCATGACATGGAGTTGAGCATCGCAAGTCATGTGAAGGCATCTTCTTTTGCTGATCTGACAAAAGAAAAGAATGAGTTCAGAAAAGGTATGACCTCAAAGACCCAAACTAAGGAATCTATAACGGTGAAAGCAACTTCTGTAAATGTCACTATCAAGAGTAAACTAAAAACCGAGGAGCCCCAAGTCAATATCCTAGGGAGGAGAGGCGACGTCCAACCTTGAAGGAGTTAGAGGTAATTGTCTACCTATTTACATATTCAGATGTATCTATGATTCTTGATGAATTTATAGCTTAGAAAGTAATTGATCTTCCTGAATCAAAGAGGCCCGAAGAAATCAATAAGGTTGGTGATCCTAGATACTGCAAGTTCCATCACGTTCTTGGTCACCCGACAAGTAAATGCTTTATCTTGAAGGAGAAAATCATTATGTTAGTAAGTGAAGGAAAAATCATCATTGACCAGTATGAAACAGCGGAGGCAAATCATGCTAGTGTAGCACCAAATCAAAAGAAGTGCTAAAGGTCCACTTTCTTGCAATTCGGAAGTTTAACTCCTATTGAAGTTGATTTTCCAATGAAAACTCTTGAAGGTTCATTAGAGATAGACGACCACGAAGAAAATGAAGTTGATGGTTGGACTTTGGTTACTCATAAAAAGCGGAGACATCAAGTAGTTCTTAGGATACGACTTCCTAAGACAAGAGCAATAAGGAGTAATGTGAATCAACTACAGCCATCAAAAAGCGTCAAGCCTTGTACTAGCCAATAGATCAATGGTTTTTTATCACAGAAGGTTCGAAGGACCATTACATTAAATGAATTCTTTCTTGAAAAATTCTTTTGCGGTAGTCAAATTGGTGCAACACATGTTATTTCCAACACAGACGAAACAAAGGAAAGCAAAGGCAGGCATAATCTAGCAATAACAGAAGAACATCAAACTGATGAAAAAGTTTCCCCATGTTGTGGTACAATTGCCTTTACAGATGATGACTTGTTGTTAGGGTCTAAGATACATAACAAACCTTTGTTTGTTGTAGGATCTATTTAGGAACAACATCTCAATCGCATACTAATCGATGGTGGTTCGGCAGTCAATATCATGCCAAAAGTTATTTTGAAAAAACTTGGGATCTCTATTGATGAATTGTCCAAAAGTAATCTAACGATCCAAGGTTTCAATCAAGGAGGACAACGATCCATAGGAAAGATTCGTGTAGGACTGTCCATTGGCGACGTGAAATCAAACACTTTGATTCATGTTATAGATGCCAAAACATCATACAACTTGTTGCTCGGACATCCTTAGGTTCATGAAAATGGAGTGGTGCCATCTACTTTGTATTAATGCATGAAGTATATGAAAGATGGTGAGGTAGTAAAAGTTTATGCAGACATCAATCCTTTCACTGAGACGGAGTCATATTTTGCATATGCAAAATTCTATTTAGATTCTGGAAGATCAAATATGGAAGCACATGTAAAAGCCGACTCAATTGATCTCGAAGATTGTAAAGTTCAATGGGTTGGTATCAAGATGTCTAAGAAGAGAACAAAAGAGGTTTCCATTAAGCTTTCACCATCTAAAGTAGTCATGCAGACCAATATTGATAATGAGTAACCAACCTTTTGTTACATTCAACGTGAGCGTCGAAAAAAGGGACAACCACTGCTAGAGGAATGTACTCAACAATTACACCCACCGATGAAGGAATTTAGTCACATAACATTCCAATATTTGATGGAGAAAATGACTGTCCCACTTGTATAAGTCTCGTCTATTGCTTTGGAGCCCTCCAAAGGGAATACCCAAGTTGGTAAGATAAAAAGGAACTTTAATCAAAAGGTCTTCACATTGTTTGAAAAATCAGGTTACGACTTCTCAAATCCAACGGAGTTAGGAGAACTCAGGGACGAAGTGACTGGTGAAAAGATACACGGACTTACAAAGTCTCAAATGCAGTTGAGAAAGCAAGGATATCATGTCACCACTCCTAGATTTGGGTTAGGATTTAGCTTGTCGGAGCCTCTTCGGATTTCATCTAAGAATGGAAAGGAAATAGCTTCATCCCACTAGACCTTCATAGAAAAAAAAAAAAAAGGGAATCTAAGGAAGGTAAAACACCATGACGGGCTTCAGTGTTTGAACGCATTGGAAGATTGACACCTTGTGTCTCTGCATTTGAAAGATTGGGCCACAAGGATGGAATGTAATCCTCTAAACAAGTGGACATATATGCCACCACCTCAAAGACCTCTGTATTTCATCGCTTGGGAGCCAAAAGAAAGTCATCATCAGAAATGAGGTTGTTGGAGCATGAAAATCAAAATTTTTGTGATGTAACCGACGACAAAGAGATCCATAGTGTTTTCCCATCATGTATGAAGACAAAGGCTATATTGTCAATTACCACGGATGGTTCATTGAAGTTAAAAAGAAGCACAATTGTTATCACCAATCAATGTCATGGAGAAACTAAGAAGGAGGAAGATGAAGCCATCACAGTCTTCGTAGGAAGTCAGAGGGAAGATTCAAACTTAATACAATCATCCTATCACATAACAGTGGAAGAAGGTCCACACTTTGATGATACAGATGATGATGCCCAAGAGACTACCCCTCAACTAGAGGATGGCGTACAATCAACCATAGACGACCTCAAGGAACTAAATCTAGGCACTTTGGAATATCCACACCCAACCTTCATTAGTGCACTTCTTACACCACAAGAAGAGGGAAAATACTTCAAGTTATTGGTTAAGTAAAAGGACGTTTTTGCTTGGTCGTACAGAGAAATGTCGGGCCTTAGACCCAGGATAGTTATTCATCATTTGGGGATAAAAAAAAAGTGTTATATAAAGCAATCACAACGAGTGTTTTGCCCTGAGTTAGTAACACAAACTAAAGCAGAGATCAATAAGCTCATAGAAGCTGGATTTATCCAAGAAGTGAAGTACCCATTGTGGATCTCAATTATTGTACCTGTTAAGAAGAAGAATGGTCAAATACGTGTCTGCGTTGATTTACGAGATTTGAACAAGACATGTCCAAAAGATGGTTTTCCTCTGCCAATCATTGAGCTCATGGTTGATGCTACAATTGGTCATGAAGTATGTCATTTATTAATGGTTCTTCTGGATATAATCCAATCAGAATGTCTCCAAAAGATGAAGAATACACTACTTTGCGAAATCCAAAAGGGATTTATTGTTATAAAGTGATGCCCTTTGGTCTAAAGAATGTTAGTGCCACCTACCAATATGCAATGCAAAACATATTTGATGACATGCTTCATAAGAGGGTGGAATGTTATGTCGATGACTTGGTGGTGAAAACGAAGCCAAGGGAACACCATCTTTAAGACATTCGAATTGTTTTTGAGAGGTTAAGGAAATTTGACTTGAAAATGAATTCACTCAAATGTGCATTTGGGGTTACCTCAGGAAAGTTTCTTGGCTTCATTGTGTGTCACCGTGGAATCGAAGTCAATTCCGCAAAGATTGATGCCATTCAAAAAATGCCTGAGCCAAAGAACTCGAGAGACCTTCGCAGACTACAAGGAAATTTGGCATTCATTGGGAGATTTATTTCTAACATGGCTGGACGATGTCAACCCTTCAACCATTTAATGAAGAAAGATGCTCATTTCCACTGGGACCAATCATGTCGAAATGTTTTTGAAAGCATCAAAAGATACTTGTTGAATTCACCTGTATTAGGGGCACCAACTCCTGGAAAGCTATTGATACTATACATTGCATCACAAGAATGATCACTTGGAGAACTTCTTGCTCAAGAGAACGAAGCTAAGAAATAACAAGCACTGTACTATCTGAGTCGGACCTTGATAAGAGTTGAGTTGAATTATTCGCCCATTGAGAAGATGTGCTTAGTATTGCTTTATGCAATAACAAAAATTGAGACATTATTTTGAAGCGTACACTATCAAGCTAATTTATCGGGTTAATCCCGTGAAGTTCGTAATGATTCGACCAGTTCTCTCAGGACGTCTAGCAAGATGGTCTATATTGTTTAATCAATATGAGATCATATACACACCTCAAAAAGTTGTGAAGGGGAAAGCATTTGCTAACTCCCTTGTTGATCGCCCTCTTCCGGGAAAATGGGAAACTTCAGATGAGCTTCATGATGAAGATGGATTTTTTACTGAAGAACTGTTGGCATGGACAATGTTCTTTGATGGGTCTGCATATCGAGATAGTGCAGGGGCGGGAGTCATGTTGATATCTCCAGAACAACTAATCTTACCATTTTCATTTGTTTTAGGTGAAACATATTCAAACAACGCCACAGAGTACCAAGTAACTGATGATCAATTGAAAGTCCTCGTAGATATCCAATTGAGGAATCTTCATATCTGATGTCATTTCAAGGCCCACAATCAAAGCTTGGTACTCTGCGGTGTTGTTGGAACATGTTTCACCTAAAACAAATGAAAATAGTAAGATTAGTCATTCTAGAGATATCAACACGACTCCCGCCCATGCACCATATCAACAAGAAACAAAAACTCTTGAAGTCTCAATAATGCATTCATAAAGACTTCAACTCTCGTCGTCAAATTCGGCAAGCCTACATGTAGAGAAGTCTTAAAAAATAAAAATGCATTCATGAAGACTTCAACCTTCGTCGTCAAATTTGGCAAGCCTACACATAGAGAAGTCTCAAAAAATGAATACACATTCATGAAGACTTTAACTTTCGTCGTCAAATTCGGTAACCCTACATGTTGAAAAATCTCAAAAAATGAAAACACATTCATGAATACTTAAGTCTTGTCGCCAAACTTCGATAAGCCTACACGTTGACAAGTCTCGAAGTAAAGGGCATTTGTAGACACATAAATTGTATTAGGTTAAATTCATACGAAATTTGAATTAAATCTATGTTCGTTTGGGCTGAATGATTAATTTGGGCTTTACAAATAAATAAGTCTATCTTATTAAATCCAAATCCAAGGTCCATTTCACCTTGAAGCTCAAACTCATGCCACATGTCACAGTGACTAGGCATCCAAGACCAATAAGGCGACGCCACGTATCCAAATGGGGTAGTAGTCCCAATCAAGTACAAGAACCAATCACAACATGCCAAGTGTCAAAATGTCATCCTTTGGCCAATCATATGCAAACTTGTCCACCCCTTACAACTATAAATAGGGGATGGAAATGAAATTCTAACGACATCAATAAAATCTTCAACAAGTATTCTGCAATTGGAGAAAGCTACAACATCAACTACATAGCTCTTCGAAGGAGTGATCAACAGAGTTTTTCCCGGAGATCAACTTGAAACGAGGAAGTGCTTTCCAACGTTCCCGGAGATCAAGAACATCTCTAGGAAGTCTACATCATCCAATAATTCGAGAAGTATGCTACTGAAGGCCCTCTAATCTTGAAGAATCTTAGGAGAGAAGAATTAAGAGAACAACAGAATTGTACTCACAACAATTCATCAATAAAAATAACATTTTCTTTTATTTATTTTATTTGCAGTTAATTTTCAGCGCATAAGGAAATTTGTTACGAACAATCGCATGGCGGATGCTTTGGCTAACTTGGCCACAACAATGGCACTTGGAGAAAATAAGACAACAAAGGTGCACGTATGTCATCGATGGGTTATTCCTGTTTGTCTTGATCTTCAAATCAATGAAAGCCACCATATATCCGTTCAAGTGGTTGAAAAGGAAGATTGGAGAAAACCATTGATTTAGTATCTTGAACATGGAAGGCTGCTTGAGGATCCACGAGTAAGAGTAGACATTAAGAGAAGGGCACCACGATTCATCTTTCACAAGGGAATACTGTTTCATTGTTCTTATGAGGGACTATTCCTGCGGTATCTTGACAAAGAAGAAGCTCAACAAACAATGGAGGAGGCACATTCTAGCACATGTGGAGCATACCAATCAGGGCCTAAACTTCATTTCCGCATCAAAAGGATGGGCTACTATTGACCAACAATGGTAATGGACTACTTAGAGCATGCAAAGAAGTGTCAAGTATGTCAATTTCATGCTAACTACATCCATCAATACCCAGAGGCTCTGCATCCAACTGTAGCCTCATGGCCTTTCGATGCATAGGGGCTTGATGTTGTTGGACCTCTTCCAAAGTCGTCAAAAGGACAAATGTATATCTTGGTTGCCACTAACTATTTCTCTAGATGGGCTGAAGTTGTGCCATTAAAATAGGTAAAGAAGGAAAATGTTGTTGATTTCATCAAATCAAACATAATTTTTAGATATGGAATACCAAGATGTATAGTTACTGATAATGGAACACCCTTCAACAATAAACTCATGAGTAGTTTGTGCGAGAAGTGCAGTTTTAAGCAACATAAGCCTTCAATGTACAATGCATCTGTCAATGGTCTTGCTAAAGCTTTTAACAAGACACTTGGTAACCTATTGAAGAAAATAGTTGCAAAGAATAAAAGGGACTGGCATGAGAGAATTGGTGAAGCTTTGTGGGCATATCGTACAACCTTTAGAATGGCTACTCAAGCGACTCTGTTTTCATTGGTGTATGGCGTTGAAGCAATCCTTCCGTTTGAGAAGCAAATTTCATCATTGTGAATAACAATCCAAGAGGGACTTATAACTGAAAGTAACGCTCAACTTCGTCTAACAAAGTTGGAAGCATTGAATGAGAAGAGATTGGAAGCACAACAAAGTTTGGAGTGTTATCAAGCTCGACTTGTGAGAGCATTCAACAAGAAAGTGTGACCTCGATCATTTCAAGTGGAAGACTTGGTCTTAGCAGTCAGGAGACCCATAATCCTCAATAAATGCATCGGTGACAAGTTTACATCAAAATGGAATGGGGTGTATGTTGTGAAACATGCATATTCAAGTGGCACTTACAAAATTGTAGACCAAGATGGTGTAAGAGTTGGTCCAATTAACGGCAAGTTTCTGAAGCAATACTTCACGTGAAGGTCATCTACGCTTCTTAAGGTATGAGCATAAATTGCATGTTACTTCTGGCCCGCAAGAGTATAAACTGTGTACGGCAAAAAAAAAAACTGAAATAAAATAAATAAAACTCATCATCTTGAACTACGATATGACTTTATCCTCTTCACAGAGGTACGTAGGTGCTTGGAGTAATCACTCTAAGCTCAGTCAAATGAGTAAAAAACAAGAAGGGGATTTGGTGGCATTGCGTGATCCTCAAACTAGCTCTTTAAAATTATGTAGCTAACACATGAGTTCAAATGCATCACTGATGCAAAGGAAAAGAGTTAAGCAAGGCATCTTGACTTCAAAGGCGAGTTTGTAAAAATTCACGAAGGTTTTGACCATGATTTTTACATATATTGTAGTTCTTGGCGTGTACTTTGCAATGTAAAAATCAGCTCGTGATTCAGACGTTTCTTCGCTAAGTTATGAATTTTCTACCACGACCACTCAAAGCTAAAAATAATAATCATATTTTGGAGTTGATATGAGCACTTCAAAGGCATATTTGTGAAAATTCATAAAGATTTTGATCATCATTGTTACACACATTGAAGTTCTTGAAGACCTCTCCGCAACAAAAGAAGAAACTTGTAATACTGAAACTCCTACATCGAGTTATGGATCTTCTACTATGATCGTTCAAAGTTGCATATCAAACATGCTAGATTTGAAAGTCAACTTCGGGTATTAATCTAATCAATTCAAAAAGAATTTTGATTTGAATTTTTGATATGCGACAGATTGATGAATTTCATTGGTATTGGATCAAGCGACTTGCGATTCAACTTGAGGTTTTTTTGCTTGCGATAGAGATAATTTTGTGTAATTCAATGATGCTTCAGTAAGTTACTCAAAATTAGGGGCATCTTTACCTACAACATTAAATCGGGATACCCTTCGGATCAAAGCCCTACTTATGTTGAAATGATGTACCCCCAAAGTTGAGGAATTGACATTCTGGGCATATAGTCAACCTAAAAAAAAAATTCTCATCAATTTGGAATGAATTTTATTGTAACTTCTATAAATAGTTGTGTTCTTGATGCGCTCGTTACAATGAAATAAGAAACTCATAGTTTCACCACCCTTACATCGAATTTTGGATTTCACACCAAAGACGCACTCCTCATAATGAAACAATGATCTCGTAGTTTTATAATTCAAGCTAACTTTGAAAATATATCTGTATTAATCTTGAGATCTTTTGGTCGTGATTTATACATATGTTGTACTTCTATGAGTTATGCTTCCAACGGAACAAGAACCGCAACATTTCATGGCTCCTACACCGAGCTATTGAGTTTCCCCCAAAGTTACTCAAAGTGGAAGAGTTGAGCGAAGCAAAATTTTAGCTAACTTTGAAAATATATCTGTGCTAATCATAAAATATTTTGGTCGTGATTTTTTTCATATGTTGTATGTCTCTAAGTTATGCTTCCAATGGAACAAGAATCGCATCATTTCGAGGCTCCTCCGCCGAGTTATTGATTTTCTCCCAAAGTTGCTCAAAGCTGAAGAGTTGAGCGAGGCAGAATTTGAGCTAACTTTGAAAATATATTTGTACTAATCTGGAAAGATTTTGGTCGTGATTACATATGTTATACGTCTATGAGTTATGCTTCCAAGATGAACACATGAATCCCATAATTGCATCAAAGCTAGCCGTGAACAATCATAATAGTGCTCTATGAGTGCACCAGGAACATCTTGAAAATATCCAAATTGTCGACTGAATCGGTGAGGGCTATAAGGCTCCACAATCAGTTCATCATCTAGCCTCAAAGTGACAAAACTTGAGCGAAGGCCTATAAGGAAATCGCTCCAGGAAGTGGACAATTTTCCACTATCATCAATATGTAGCTCTTTTCCCTGTAGTATGGCCAGATTGTGGAGGTCATGCACATTCACTTGTTGAAATAACTTGCGAGCGTCAACAAGGTCAAAATGTGTTGCCATCTTTTCTCAAGAAATCTGCCACATTCGCACACCTCGTTGAGGACGGGTAATACGGTAGTAGGTCTCAAAATACTCACCTATCCACCCATATACATAATGAATGTGAAGTAATGTGTTGCAAGCACCCAAGTTTGAAGAAGTGGATATATCCTTGAGGCCGCGATAGATGCTTGCAAAGATCGGAACCGCCAAAGAAAATATTTCTCCATGAGCCATCAAGCTTGCAACTTTGAAGACACTAGCACGAATACAATCAGCTTTCTTGTTAGGAAGAACAAACTTGCAAAGCCAACATGCAAGAAAAGCCGCCAGATAAGTCTCATCTCTGAATAATTCTTCTACGCCTAGCTCGACAAAAGGAGCATTTTCTTCTTCGGTTCGAGGCAAAAAGCTCATGTCAATATTTTCAGAAGGTTCATGATTCATCCTTGGTTTTGTACGATTCTTAGACATCTTTAGTGAAGGCTCGACATATTTTCTTAGTCCCCTAAACCAAAACTTTGTCCATTCTCGTACAGAGACTTCGTCAATGGCACCTTTGGTAAGTCGGTAGAACGCCAAAATCATGAAGGAGCAGCTTCTTGGGAGAAAAGACTTCCCTTGATCATCTACTTGTGTCAACCCCTTAGTCGAGGATATAACTTCATCATAAAAGGAACCATGAACATGAAGACCTTCAATGGTTCTCAAATCCCATAAAGAAATAGATAACTCTCCGACGAAGGTAGAGACCGTATTGGTGGATGGATGCCAATTCTCGCAAAACGCCTGGAGAACATTTTCGTTATGGTCATATGTGAACATCGAAGCAAAGATAGCATCATAAGTTTTGATGTTATCCAAAGTCTCCTTGCAACGTGCAATCACATCTTTTACTCACTCCCAATAGCCAGACGTATAGCGAACCTCACCAAACCCGGAATAAGGAACATGTCAACTGCTAAGATTCTCATCACGACGAGGAGGGATGGCAACAACAACATTTTGATGAGTGGAGGACTTCAAGAGGAGAACTTTTTTAGTTGTGACATTTGCTGGAGAAATTGTCTATGACATCTTTCGTTTTTGTTGACGACCACTCTGGGAGATGATGAGATGTTTCCAGCTTCTTTCTAACAAGTGGGAAAGCGCCGATCACCGGAGGATGAACTTTCAAGGTGAGAACTTTGGCGTGTGAATGTTGCTTATTGTCCATGATCTCAAGGCAAGGGTATGGCGCATCTCGGTCACTAAAGTCCATTATCGCTATTGGAATTCAAGATTGCACAATGTGACTCTAAAATAAAAGGGGGGGGGGTGGGGGGGTTACATTGGCAAAAACACAATTGGAGTAATCAAAAGACAAAGATCTGATCATCAGAAATAAGTTCAACCTTGAAAATTAAAACTGTAGCAATTGAAGAGTAATTTGGCTACAAATATTTTATATGTCGTAGTTCCATGTTTCTAGTTTTGGAAAAATCAAACGGCTTGCGATTTTGATTTTTCTACAATTAGAAATGAATTTTACACTATGGACGCGCAAATCTGTCAATCAAAAACGGGTTCAACATTGAAGATCAAAACTGTAGCAATTGAAGAGGAATTTGGCTACAAATATTTTATATGTCGTAGTTCCATGTTTCTAGTTTTGGAAAAATCAAAGTCTTGAGATTTTGATTTTTTTACAATTAGAAATGAATTTTATACTACGGACGCGCAAATCTGTCAATCAGAAGTAGATTCAACATTGAAGATAAAAAACTGTAGCAATGGAATAGAAGTTTGGCTGCGATTTTTTTCTATGTTATAGCTCTGTGCTTCTAGTTTCGGAAAAATCAAACGGTTTGCGATTTCAATTTTTCTACAATTAGAAATGAATTTTATACTACATGCGTGCAAAGTGGAACCATCAAAACGGGTTATTGCTAAACAAGATTCTAAGTTACATGAGCAAGTAGCAAGAGTACTTTGCTTGAAGTTTCTTTTGAGATATGATGGAGGCTACGTCTCTCGATTTGATAAAAAATAAGTGACGTTGCAACTGAACAGTTAAATACACTCGGATAACTTGTTTTTTTTCAGTGTCTAGAATTTTGTGTGATGAAATTCTTTATGCATTGGAGAGGGTTACATAGGGATTCTTGTGAAAGATTTATAATCCTTCCATAAGGCATAATAAGGTGAATTTGGAAGAAGAAAATACGATTTGGGTTGAGATATTCCATGTCCATTTTGAAGTCACACCAATATGGAAGGATGAACCAAAGAGTTAAGGAAAGAAGAATATCATCATTGACTTGGATACCAAAGGAAAGTTAATATTCTTTTTTATTTGATTCAAAATCCAATCAATTTTCTTGTTTTTTTACACCTTGCAAGGAAGATCACACAGAAAAATAATGTTACTACTCACTAGACCCATCTATTTGAAATCAATATAGAGGATCCTCGTGGTTGTCGAGCAAGAATGTTTAAAAAAAAAATTGAGATCACTACAAACAAATCATTTGTAGTGACCTAGTTAGAATGCAACGACAAGAAACAAATACTCTTGAAGTCTCAACAATGCATTCATAAAGACTTCAACTCTCATCGTCAAATTCGGCAAACATACACGTAGAGAAGTCTCAAAAAATGAAAATGCATTCATGAAGACTTCAACCCTCGTCGTCAAATTCGGAAAGCCTACACATAGAGAAGTCTCAAAAAATGAATACACATTCATGAAGACTTTAACTTTCATTGTCAAATTCGCCAAGCCTACACGTCGACAAGACTTAAAAAATGAAAACACATTCATGAATACGTCAAGTCTTGTCGCCAAACTTCGACAAGTCTACACGTCGATAAGTCTCGAAGTAAGGGGCATTTGTAGACACATAAATTGTATTGGGTTAAATTCATTTGAAAATTAAATTAAATCCATGTTCGTTTGGGATGAATGATGAATTTGGGCTTTATAAATAAATAAATCCAAATACAAGGTTCATTTCACCTTGAAGCCCAAACACATGCCACATGTCACAGTAACTAGGCATCCAAGACCAAGAAGGCGACGCCACGTGTCCAAATGAGGTGGTAGTCTCAATCAAGTGCAAGAACCAATCATAACATTCCAAGTGTCAAAATGACATCCTTTCGCCAATCATATGCAACCTTGTCCACCCCCACAACTATAAATATGGGATGGACATGACATTTTAACGACATCAAGAAAACTCTTCAACACACATTCTGCAATTGGAGAAAGCTACAACATCAACTACGTAGCTCTTTGAAGGAGTGATCAACGGAGTTCTTCCGGAGATCGACCTGAAACGATGAAGCGCTTTTCGACGTTCTCGGAGATCAACAACATCTCAAGGAAATTTAAATCATCCAACAATTTGAGAAGTACACTACTGAAGGCCCTTGAATCTTGGAGAGGCTTAGGAAAAAAGATTCAAGAGAACAACAGAATTGTACTCACACCGATTCATCAATAAAAATAACATTTACTTTTATTTATTTTGCTTGCAGTTAATTTTTAGCGCATAAGGAAATTTGTTGTGAACAGTTATTAACCTAGGCGTCCTTTCATTAATGATTAGACTGAAACAACACACTTAATTTAACTAGAAGTAAAATGCATTTAGTTGAATAATAAAAAATAAAAAACCAAATAAGCTACATAACTTAAGGACTAAAACTGTCATTTACCCAAATTAAAATGTTCAGTTTGAAAAAAGAGAAAAGTCTAAGGAGTATTTACCAACAAATAAATTACACTACACAGCAAATTAAGACTATATTTATCTGAAATATCCATAGTTTTAAAAAAATTATAAAATACTATGATCGTTTAATATTTAATAGTAGATACACACTAATATATTTATCATTCGTGCAAATACAATTAAACAGATATATTGTATACATGTGGATACACTTATCAAAAACGAGATACAATATATTTGACTATTATAATGTGTGTTGATATAGTGTATTTCACTATTACTATGTGTATGATTGAAATATATTCCGCTACGTTTTGAAATCAGAATGCTACTACAATTCATAACAAATCAAAATCTCGCTATGTTTCATAATAAGGAACACGAAACTATAGCTATATACAACAATTTCTCAAAAAACTATCATCTCCAAAAAGGAATTGTAGTAGGAAAAATTACCTAACTAGCTGTTGACACCTAATTTTGGACATCCACACTACAAATTAATCATCGAGCTTCTTCAATTTCAAACGATTTAAAATAATTAGTTTTATAAAAAATTCAAAAGAATAAAATAAATTTAGTTTGCAAGTTATTTTAAATAGTTTCGTCACTTTTTATAATTTTTAAATAATATATATGTTTTACATAATTATGTATATCATTAGTATATTTTATAAATATTTGAAAATCCTCACAATTTTTTTTACATTTTAGTTAAATATCTTATTAATTTATTTCAATTTAAGTTATAATTATAATTGCAAGGTAATTAGTTTATAATTAAAATGGTTACTTTACAATAGAATTAATTATTTTATTTTATTAAGATTAAGAAGCTCGTTAGTTTAATTATATTAATTCATCTTATTGAATTACTAGTCGAATTTACCAAATGAATTAAAATCGTCTACGTTTTGTAATTTCCAATGGCTATAATCACAATTCGTGTGGCCAAATCTTAAATTCAATACAAGCCATTTTTTACTCAATTCTTAAAACTTTATTGAGACCAATTTTGATCTTATTCCAGGCCCACTTCTTTCTCAAATCAACAGCCCATCTCATGCATTATTTTCCAGCGGCCCAACTCAATGCAAATGGTCCATTCTCTCCATAATTACACTCAAACTCATCAGCAATACATACGTACAACAGTACCAAACTGACCCCTGCGTCTTCTTCCTTCCATACGACTAGCAAGCAACATTCAAATCCCAGAAAAGCAGCAGGCGTCTGCAACAACCATCACCATCACCATCCTCTTTTTCCTCCTTTTCAGAACTTCCCATCCCTTTCACTATTGCCTCGAAAAAGAGTATTAGAAATTCAAAATTTCTGCCCGTTTCCCCCCTAATTTCTAGCCCTAAATCTTCTTCTATATATATTCATCTCTTTTGGTCACCGAAAGGGTGTGGATAGGGGGATTTTTAGAGACTGATTTGGGTTATCCGAAACAAGGGCATTTTTAGGCGGAATTCTCGACCAAAATAGAGAGGAATTTTCAGTTTCTTTTCCTCGAATTCGGAGCTATTTTACTTACCGGAGCTCATTAGAATCGATTCGGGTGATGGAAGTTCTTCGCGGTTAAGCTCGTCGCTACCCTGAAAAAGGTAATGCTTCCTCATTTACAATATTCTCCTCGCCTTTTTTTCTGTTTTAAGAAAATAATAGTTTCCGATATCGGAAAAGCCTTAGTATGTGGCTGTTTGTTGTTATTTATCGTTGGTTTTGATGATATTGCAATGTGATATATTTGTTCTTATATGATTCCATTATTTGGTCGAGTCGAAGCTTGTAAGTTTGCATCTAGTGTTGATGTTTCTCGGCTACTCTTTTGAGTTATGTTCGTTCTTCCTCTTCTCAAAGCTATTGCTTGATGTCATTGGGATTTGGGACTGTACCGTCTCATTTATACGGTATTTAAGTGTCAGGTGTGCTGTGTTTGAGATTGTTACTGTTTAATGTTGTTATGCATATAAGCTTAATTGTTTTTTTCTCAAAATTAACTGATGTGTTAATGCTGATATATATGGTGTAGTCGAATGCCTGTTCCAATGGCTCGGTTTAATCTATTTCTTAAAAGTTTATGTGGTCTTTGCGACTCGTTTAAATCAAGTTTGTGTGTTCATGCTATTCAAATTTCAGTCGGAAATAGTTATATTTTCAAGTTTGAGTCGGTGTAAAATCTGAGTTTCTTGTTTTATTGATTTTCAAATCTTAGTTTTGTTGGAGTTTAATCTTTAAGATCATTCGAAATATGGCTTTTGTTTTCAAATCTTAGTTCATGTGTAGTTGCTTTTTCCATTAATGCAAGCCAAAAATGTGATTTTATATGGATTTTCATATCCGATTGTGTTGCCATTAATTTTTACCTTTTCTTCTGCTAAAAATGAAAATCTCATTTCAAGTTGCATAGTGTCAATATATGGTCAACTATTTGATTAATAGTGATAACAAGTGGTTTGTCTTGTTTCATTGGTAACATGTCTTTCTTATGATATGTTCATTGTTTCTTACTTTGTAGGATTAATTACTTAATTAATTTTGGATGAATTCAAGCATAGTAAACTGTCTAATGTTGACATTGATAGCTTTCTCACTTATGATAAACATGTGTGTATGACTCCTTAGTGTGATATACCTTGGCCCCTTTTTCCTAATTAATTAAGTTAAAGTAATCTCTTATTGTTTAAAGACAAGCCTTTAAGTTGAGTTTCTCGAATGTATCTCGATTGTTTTACTATATAATTTGCTCGATATAAGTCTTTTTTGGTATTAGTTTATGTATGAGTCTGCTTGGTCCAATTATATAAGTGTTTGAGATGCACACTTATTCTCTAAGTCATTTGCTAGTGTCCAGACTTAAATTAATTATGTATTTTTCTTGTTAAGTTACTAACTCTTGCTCTTTTGCCTTCAACCCCCTTGTTCTCGAGTGAGTCCATTGGACTTTGCTTTCTCCCTTTCCGCATATCCATTGAGCTGTAAAGTCCCAAATCCACTTTTTTGCTCTAGCCACCACCTATTCTGAGCTAAAGATTGATGAAAAGGTGTCGGGGAAGCCATACAAGGTGGGATATTGAATTCTCAAGTCCCAAAAGCCCAGAAATGGTGTGTATACATAATGTATACAGCAGCCTATACTCATTATACATCGCATTATATGATAAAAATGCGAAAATACAGTAAAATAGAGGTGTTCAGAAGCAGGAGATACACGGAAAAAGCTGATATACACGCCGATATACACTAATATACAACTTGTGTATACAAAAATGGGTTTGGGATTAAACCCCAAAAATTCCAACGAAATTGGCCCAAAAGGAGGCCCAAATTCAATTTCTCTCTTACTCTTTAATTATTTAATAGTGATTATTTATTATTTGTTGTTTAACTCTAACTTTAAAATTGTTAGTTAACTTAAGTAAATCCCCAAAAGATAAACTATATTCTTTATGTTAGATTTTAATAAAATTTCAATTTTATTAATTTGTATTTTTTTTACATATTTAAATATGTTTTTAGTTAAAACTTTCATTTTGTATTTAATTAGTTTAAAATGATTTCTTGGTTTATCGACTAAATTAGTTTAAATTATTTTGAGTCAAATAAATTTTAACTAATCTAGTTTTGTTAAAATTCTAATTACTTGTCTCTAATTCAAATGTTTCATATTATGTCCCTTTTTCTAAAAATAAATAAAATAAAATGTGTCATTTATTTAATTATTTTCTCAAAGTTAATCAAGTATTGTAAATAATTATTGTCTATGTTGAATCATTTTTCCAAAAAAAATAGTCAAATTTATTTTAGTCAAGTCGCAGGTCAACCGCATGTTAGCGGACATTTCGAATGCTTAAACCCTTCTCGAAATGTAAATTGAACCCCGAACCCTCTTTGGTATTCTCAAATGATTTTTTCTGTTTAAATCTTTGAAAATTATAAATTTTCTTAATTTCTTTAAAAAATTAAGTGGCAACTCTTTTCTAAGTATTTTTCTCAAATTATTTTATACTTAGAATATTTCAAAAAGTGATTTTTCTAGAGATAGTCAAATTACGGCATAACAGAAATGACGACTCTGCTGGGGACTTATATAAGTTCTAACCATAAGATTTGACTTATTTGACTAATTGTTATTAATTGCTGAATTGTTTATCTGCGCTTAATGTGTTTAAAGTGATATAACTGCCATTGTATTCATGACATTTTCTATTGTATGTATAGTATATTAAGGATGGTTTCTGCGTAATCGCAGCCGAACTTTTTATACTCAACCATTTTCTAGAAGGATCTGCAATTAATTGGTACGTTATGCGTCCAATGGTTGTCGTGAGTTCCATCCTAAGTTGTCCACTTGGGTTCTCGATATTTCAAAAGTCACTCTTAGAAGCGTAGAGTGAAACCAAATCCCTAATTTAGCGCATATTGAACTAAGTTGACCCAGCACCCACGGCGTGTTGGGCCCATTAGAAGCCCATCTTCTGTCGATTTGACTCATTGGTCAGTAAAAAGACAATCATATTTATGTGTTTAAATTTGAAGGATGTATACATCATTTGACAAAACATTGTCTCTTGGGGTTGAGAGTTTAATAGTTTGTTCGAGTTGAAGAAGCATCAAGTTACCATTTCATCCAAAAGCGTGGACATTCGGAGATGACAAGAAATCAAAAAGAAGAACCGTCCATGGAAGCATAGTTTAGGATTGTACCCCTGCGTGGGATTGATCATTTGTATCCCTTTTCCCTATTATGTATCCCTTTCCAATTTTATTCGTAAAATTTGTATAAATTTGGATTTCGAGGCAATGCAATATATCAAACGACGTTATACATCCTTCGAATCGCTAGGCCTACCCTTGGCACAAAAGGGTAACATATTTGTTTAGAATGCACAATAATTATTTTAGTGTTATAACTGCTTGTGTAATTATGCTGCTTTATTTGGAGATGCTCTAGCCTACTCCTATTGAAATTTTCTAGAAACTCATAAGTGCAAATATCAAGTCACTATCAAAAGTACGTCCAAATACTCTTCGAGTCTTTAGTTTTCCAACAAAATTTGAACTGCATTTTTTAAATCTTACTCTCCCATAGTAGAAAAGTTCCACCGTCTCAAATCGACACGGATTCAAGTTGATCGAACTACGTAGGACCTGAATTCTCCTCCGTGAGATACGTAGGCAATCTTTAAAGACTCGGTCCCCATTTTTGAGAAATTTTATTTTTTTTCCAACCCTTACGAGAAGATTAGAATTCCATCTCCTCGAAAATCAGAGGTATAAAAGGACCTCGGCTCCATAAAAGTTGACTTCTCTGATTCACTTATCCCAAAATCAAATAGACAAATTCATGTCTATTTAGTCATTTTCCTAATTACGTGGGCTAGTTTATCTTCAAGTAAAACAACTCTTATGTGTTTGCAATCATGTGCGTGATATTTTGTATTATTAATCATCAACATAAACTAACACGTTTGTCTTTTGAGTTATTTTTCTTTAAAAGGTACTCAAAGCTGATCTGTGTTGAGAAAGATGGCAGAACGTCCATACTTCACAAGATCTAAAGTCCCCAAAAATTCCTTCTCTGACCAAAGTTTGCCGAAAGGCACGGAAAAAGTGGTTGAAAATGTTGAGAACACTAATTCAATCGGAATTATGGTGAATGGCCCTATCATTGCTGAACAGAACAAGTTTATTGCACAATTATTCCAACATATTGCTGAAATGAGGGCTGAAATGGATAAGACTCGAGATTTGACAAATCTAGCTATCATTGCCATCACTCCTACTCCAAACAATAAAAGGCCTCCACTCAATTTTCTCACTTCGGATCTAATATCCAAACATCTTCCAAACAATTCATCCACCACTACCATTTAAGAACCTCTCATCATCGACCTAACCACCCTTGACCCACATCATGCTAGCGCCTCACACCAAAAATCACTTACTCCTCAAAATTTGAATTTTCCTCCCATCCATCAAATCCCTTTTCAAATTGTTCAAAACTCACCTACCACTCAATCCATACCTCTAAAAACTGTTTTTCATATTCCAATATCGCCAGAATTATACCCTCGCTCTACTACACATTTTGAACTCGATAATTATGAGAAGAATGAGAAGGAGTGGAAGGTCATAAAAGGAAAGGATGAGCAAAACAACAGAAAGGAAGTTTTGAATGCAATGAAGGACTTTCAATACACCCCAAAGATTGTGGGGTTGAATTATGAAAATTTCTGTATTCATCCACATTTGGACCTCCCGAAAGGTTTTAAAGTGCCAAATTTGACACTTTTAGTGGAGTTGAAAATTCTTTTGCTCATTTGAGGGCTTATTGCAACCAATTTGTGGGAGTTGGAAAAGATGAAATTTTGTTAATGTTGCTCTTTAGTTGAAGTCTGAACGGAGAAACTTTTGAATGGTTTATTTCTCAAGAAATGAAATAATGGCCAAGTTGGAGCGCTTTGGCTAAAGACTTCATTGAAAGGTTTGGTTATAATATAGACCTCATTCCTGGCAGAAGTTTTGTGAAAGCTATCGAGAATATGCCTACTATTGGAGAAGAGAGGCTGCGGGGGTTAGGCCTCCCATGACCAAGAAAGAAATTATTGAAGTATTCGTGCACATTCAAGAGCCGGAGTACTACAATATGATGTTTCTCATTTCAGAAAGGAAGTTCAGTGAGATAGTCAAAATTAGTGAAGCTATTGAAAACGATCTCAAAATCGGAAAAATCATATGAATGCTTCCCAAGATGAATCCTCAAGACCATTGAGGAGGAAAATGGAGGATGTTTCCTCTATCTCATTTGAATCGAGCCAAAAATCAAAGAGACATGCTGGTCATAATGTTCGAAAGCCTTTACCATTCAAAACCTACCCTTTAGCTCCGCATAATCATTACCTCGTCTCTTATGTCCAATGAAATTACCAAGCTCCACCACCAAATTATTCAAATTACCAAGCCCCACCACCAAATTATCCAAATTACCAAGCTCTACCACCTAATTATCCAAATTACCAAGCTCCACCACAAAATTATCCAAATTACCCAGCTCATCTATCATATTACCCAATTGTTCAACCAAATTACCAATTCACTTTGCCAAATTACCCAAATACTTATCATATCTACCAAACTCCCCAATACCTAAATTTCCAAACATCAGTGCCTGCTCGCCAAAATCCCACTTTATCATCAAGTGCCTCCACCTCCATGAAATAATTACAATCTTTCTCGTCCAAAACTTGAGTAGAAACCACCTCGGGTCTTTACTTCTTTGGTTGAAAGTCGGACTCATCTTTTTTAGAGATTGAAAGCAGTCGGTCTGATAAAAATAATTGATCCAAAAAATGTCAATGTCAATTCCAGACATTACAGGACCGATCTTCACTGTGTTTACCATTCAGAAGGTGTCGGATGTAACACCCCAACTTTTCAAAACGTCTAAATTAACTAGTATCTTCGTGGAAAAACAAGGAGGGTGGGTAATAAATTAAAAATGATGTGTTATGTGATATTTTAAGTGTTCAAGAGTGGTATCTCAAGTTTTGATGTTAGGTAAGTGACAAAATAAAAGTTGGCGAAAGTTACCGTAAATTCCTTTTTAAAAATTTGTCTGAAATTTGAGTCATATGTGTCAGACATTTTCTCCCAATCTATTAAGAGTTATGGTCCCCGCAAGCTATTAAATCGAAGGTCTACGAGTCTAGTTTCCAACGCATCAAACCATTCGTTCATACAACTTCAGAATAGAGAGATATTAGCATTTTCATGGGACTGCGCAAGCAGGCACGTGAGGTGGGGCCCTAAGTCGGTGGAATGTTACATATATCTTCTCCTTCGACCTTTTTCTCCATTTTAAGCTAAAAAAACAGAGAAATTAGAGAAACCCATTTCTAGGATAAAGTGAAATATAGATTTTCTCGAGTTAAGTCCTTGACGAAAGTTGTTTTACGCGTTGGGCTCATAATCGTGGTATAATTTGTTTTATCGATTGCGTAGCATATCACACTTTGGTGTTGGGACAGCAAGGGTTTGGAAATATTTGAAGGTTTTGAAGCGTATTACGACCTTAAGATCGAGGTAAGACCCTTCTTTCATCGACTCTAGCTTTTATAAGTAGCAAATAGCAATTTGCGACGGAAATACATATATTTTATCGTATTGTCATGGTATTTTTTATTTTTTTGTGTTGATTATGGTCCTACCTTGTTGTAGTATCGAGAGAATTTTGAGTAAAAGTCGTTAGGCCACGTGAATTTAGCGAAAAAGGTATGTTAAGGCTATTCCCTACTTACGGCATGTTTCCTTAAAGCTTAGAAGCAATGTATTTGGGTTGTTATCCTTGATATACTTGTAGCCGTGATTGTTGATTGTTGGTTGCTCGAGTTGATATAATCCTCCCTTGTCGGGGTTCTTATTCAGTTAGTAGCGTCCCTATGTTGGACACGACTTAGAGGCTATTTGTATAAGTTACTTATAACTAAATTGCTCGCTTTTAGCGGTTGGATTGTTATTATTGCCGTTGGGGATATTATGGTTAGCTGCAAGAATGTGATCTATGCCTAGAAGGGCTATGTTCTGCCTACAGGGCTATATGGATGCCTAACAGGGCTGTGAGTTGCCTATGGGGCTATATTGTGCCTAGAAGGGATATGTGTTTCCTACAGGGCTATGTTGTTGCCTAAGTGGGCTATGAGTTGTCTATAAGCTACGTTGATGCCTAAGAGAGCTATGTGCTACCTACGGGGCTATATTAATGCCTAAGAGGGCTATGTGACTGCCTACAGGGTTAGGGGACTACTGATAGGGGTATATAGGCTGATTGGCACCTTCCGGGCTTATTGGGGCCTGAGTAGGTGGTCTTATGTGCTGTTTGTACCTGCCGAGCTTATGGGGGCTTGGTTAGGTTGTTGTTTTATTATTTTTGATAAGTTTAGATTTAGGAGCAGGTCAGTACACTTATCTTATCCATAATTTATTTATTGGATTATTCCAGTATATCATGATACCTCATCATAGTCTATTGCCTTTCATACTATGTACATTATTTTGTACTGACGCCCCATGGCCTTGGGGATTCATGCATGCAGGTCCTGACAGACGACTGAGTAGACCTCCTCAGCAGCAAGATTGACTTTTATCTAGTTGGCTAGCCCCTTTCCTCCAGAGCTGCCAGAGTTGGGAGGTTTGTTAACTTTTGTTGTATATATCTTTATGGGTAGGCTGGGGCCCTGTCCCACCAATCTTTACTACTCTTAGAGGCTTGCAGACTAGTGTGTGGGGTTTATAGCTACGTTATGGCCATTCTGGCCTATGTTGTTGGTTTGCGGAAGCTTGTGAGCTGTTTGATGTATTGTATTGATATATACCTGCTTTTAGTTTCGGTATAGATATCATGGTGGCCTCGACGGCCCAATCAAGACTTTTGTGCTAGTTGGCTATTTATTTATATGATCTCCTGGGACTAGCTGTTTCTTTTATAGATCAGTTAACATGGGTCTTGCCGGCCGATGGCTTAGTTTAAAGCCGAGATATACTTGTTTGATTTCTTGATTACGTGTGGCTGTCATGCGCTAGTAGCAAATGGTTCAGCAGGGTTGGGTCGGGCCTGAGTTTTGGCATTAGGAGCCAGTTGCGCCCCTCGAGTTTGGGGCGAGACGTCGGACATACCACTGAAGATTGCATCAACTTGAAGCATAAAATTCAAGACTTGATTGATCAAAAGGTTGTAACTCTTCAAACTGTCATACCCAATGCCAATACTGATTCACTGTCAAATCGTGGAGAGTTTACCATTAACATGGTCGAGGTCAAAAAAAATTTGTGTGTGGGTAAAGCTGTAGTCCCAACCAACCCAGAAAATCTTGAGAAAATTGTAGCTTCTCCGAGCATAAGTGAGAAACTCAATTTTACGAGCATGACACCCCATCAAGCTTTTGCTTCTGTGTCAAGAGAGGGTCAGAACAAGAAGAAGGTTAATCATGCATCACCAAAGCCTTTGTATCAGTTTTTTCTGGTAGAAGAATATGACAATGATGACAGTCTTAGAGAAGGAACTAAGGATCTTCTTGAAGAAGGTGACGTTGTGCTGGAGGAATTGATTGAAACACCAAGCATACGAGACGTCGAACCAATGGAGCAAGTTCTTAATTTGACTTCCACTCCGCTTTTGATGCCTCGCTCATCTTGATAGACAAAGATGAATTTTATGCCATTCCTAAAATCGGTGGTAGTCCGAATGAGGCTCGGGACCCACCTTTTGTGTCATTTTATCTAATTAGGTTTTAATTCCCCTCGTAATGTTTTGAAAAGAAAAAAAATATTGGCCCATGATCAGGGCCAAAGTTCAAATTTTCTTATTTTCAATGAAAGCCTCTTCTATTGCGAAAATTTATTTCCCTTGCTTTAATTTTCTATTTAACAATCTTTGTGTTTGTTTTAGTAAATATAATTTTAAATCTATTAATGTCGTGTCATGTCACAAGCTGAATGAACAAATGAGCCAAATGATGATGAGTTAGAAGGAGATCGTGATACTCGTATACCCTATCAAAGAATTGAAACAATTCGAGGATCAGTATAAGTCAAATCTGCATGACACATAAACCGAATCTAGAAAGGATGAGTTTGTCAAAGAGGCCAGATGCGACATCCATCTGACAGAAGCTCATAAAAAGAAAAATCAACAACCTACTTATGCAATACGTCGATACATTTGTTTAATGACATGGCGTGGTTGAGCACAGTCAGTTATCTCACAAAGTGTCCAATCAACTCAGGTGCTATCAAGAACTACTATATTTGGAGATTCATAATTTCTTCTATTTCTTCCCTGTAATCGCATTATTTGCTTGTAAATATCTTATGTTAGAAACTTATCTCTTGTTTGAACTATGTCTGACTTGAATTCTCAAGAATGAGAAACGTAGGCGGTTTATGTCGGTCTCGGTCAGTTCCTCATAAAAAAAATCATATTTTTGTTAATTCTCGAAGGGGGATCTATGTTTGACCTGAACCTGCCTCAACGAGATATGTAGGCGCCACAAGGGTTCGGTCATATCTCCCGTAAGATTTCTATTTTCCTTTACAATAGAAACCGGGATAGAATATTTGAGAAGAGGCTCAAAAATTCTCAAGAAGAGGATCTCTGCAACAAGTCAAAACTTAAGATACATTGTAAGTTGCAACTGGGACAAATTTTTTGAGTGGGTCTCAAAAATTCTACAAGTCATATATCAAAAGTACGAGATACACTGAGATATCTAATCGGGACAAAAATTTTGAGAGGGACTAAAAAATTCTCAAGAAGAAGATCTCCGACAAGTAAATACTAAAGTCACATTGAGAATTGCAACTGGGATTGAATTTTTGAGAAGATCTTAAAAATTCCATGAGACATCTATCAATAGCTTAAGATATTGCTAGACATTTAATTGGCCTCAAAAAATTTCTTCAAGCATCACTAGAAGTTGTAGTTAATTATGAACATTTTGAGCGCGATTAGAAGTTTAAAGCTAACTTCAAATGATCTCTGGCATCGTTAAAGTTCATAGTCAACTTCAGCAATCTCCGACACCGTTGGATATCGAAGTCAAGTGCAAAACTTCCCAATCATAGTAGATTTCGGGAGGACCAAGTTAGAAATCTCAAGCTTTAAGGATCTTTGGAATTCTCCAGAACAAGCTCTCGGACACGTGGGTGTTCATTTAAGCTTGACGTAACATGATACCTAGCAGTGACTTTTTTCAATTACAGCTTTTTGAAAACCCTTTTCTTAAAGATTTTATCTAAATGTTTCAAATATTTTTGCATAAAATGTTTTGTCTTGTCTATCGAGAAGCAAGAGATCGGAGTGATCAACTGAAGACAGCAAGACGAGGAGCAATCGATTGAAGAAGTCAACACAGATTAGTTTGTTTTAAAAACTAACAATTTTTCTGTGGATGCAGGTGTATTAGATTGCCTCAAATTTATCATATTCCTCCATTCAACGAATATGGAGAAGTTAAAAGGGCGAAGAGCTCCTCAAAATTGACAACTTTTATGTGGATGCAGAAAAGTCATTGAAGTTTTTTAGAAGAAAAAGAAACAGTTCAGAATACGAGCAGCGACACCTCGTTCAAATCTCCAACAAAGCAGAAGTCTAATTAAACACAAGATTCTCAAAATAGGAACAAGTGAAAACATCACTCTCAACATGTACATGCATCTTCAATGGCATCAAATTACATTTTCTCAACATCAGGAATGTTTGAAAATATTAACAAATCCTGTCGATATCAGACGTGGTAATGTGAACCACCCGAAGGGACATCATTTTTACCACCCCAAGAGACATTTCTACAGTATTATCAAATGATATAATACCACCAACCATATAAACAACATCTTCAAACGCCGAGAGGGCCATCATCTTCAAATGCGGAGAGGGCAATTGCATCCAAGTCACCAAGAGGGCCATTGCATCTTCAAACGCTGAGAGGGCCATCATCTTTAAATGCCGAGAGGGCAATTGAATTCAAGTCGCCAAGAGGGCCATCATCATATTCAAACACCGAGAGGGCCATTACATATTTAATCGCCTAGAGGGCCATTACATATTCAAACTGCCGATAGGGCCATCATATTCAAACCGCCAAGAGGGCCATTGCATTTTCAAATGCCGAGAGATTTATTGCATTCAAGCCGCCAAGAGGGTCATTTCATCTTCAAACGCCAAGAGGGCCATTGCATATTCAAACACCGAGAGGGTCATCATCTACAACTGCTAAGAAGGCCATCATCATATTCAAACGCCGAGAGGGCCATTACATATTCAATCTTCGAGAGGACCATTACATATTCAAACTGCCAAGAGGGCCATCATATTCAAACTGCCAAGAGGGCCATTGCATTTTCAAATGCCGAGAGGGCCATTGCATTCAAGCCGCCAAGAGGGCCATTGCATATTCAAATGCCGAGAGGGCATCATCTACAGCTGCCAAGAGGGCCATCATCATATTCAAACCCTTGAGGACCATTACATATTCAATCGCCGAGAGGGCCATTACATATTCAATCGCCAAGAGGGCCATTTCATCTTCAAACGCCAAGAGGGCCATTGTATATTAAAACGCCGAGAGGGCCATCATCTTCAAACCGCTAAAAGGGCCATCATATTCAGAACTCTAAGAAAGCCATTACATATTCAAACTACCGAGAGGGCCATCATATTCAAACCGCCAAGAGGGTCATTGCATTTTCAAAAACTGAAAGGGCCATTGCATCTTTAAACGCCATGAGGGCCATTGCATTTTCAAACGCCGAGAGGGCCATCATCTACAACCGCCGAGAGGGCCATAACATCTTCTAATACCGATAGGGCCATAATTTACAAAATTCGAGAGGGCCATTGCATCTTCCATTGCCAAGAGGTCCATTGCATATTTAAATCACCGAGCGGGTCATCCGCATTATATTATCAAAGGTGATAATATCATTGCTGAATGGATCATCATCATCCTGCCGATAGATCCTTGCCATCGCACCAATCAAGCTTTGACAACATCATTCTACCATTGGATCAACATCATCTTGTCAATAGATCATTAATGTAGCAACATCATCTTATTATTCGAGCGTAAACATCTTCATCATCAATGTAGCAACATCATCTTATCAATGAAGTATTGTCATCAACAATATTGCATTATCGAGAAAGTCATCATCATTGTAGCATCATATCAAATTCATCATCTACTGCATCAAAATTGACGGAGGCTGACGTCAAAATATTTAGAGAAAAGAAATGTGTCAAATACGGTAAAACATAACACTTCTCTATTTAAATTACAGTTTCTACTAACAAGTTTTGAGTCTTTGTCGAGAGCATCCAAGAGGATGAATTCTCAAATCAAACCACAAGTGCGGATGACATAAAAAGGGATACAACACAACGTGAAACTTTTTCTTAGCAGCGAACTGGGACATAGTCCAAAGAGGAATATCAAACTCTTAGGATACGAGCTGAGGAGCAACTTCCACCACAATCAAACCACACCCCTACCAGAAGGCATGTGGGTTTTTCTTTGCGTTTATCAATTTCAATTTCACATCCGTAAACTTTTCACTATCACCGGAGGCAACTTTCCAATCTGAGTGACAATACACCAAGAGCTTTGGAAATTATGTCCATGTAAGTTCTTAATTATGGGTGTGAAGGGCCCCACATTCATGGCTAAGAGGTTGCAAGCCTTTTTCATACTCGACTTACTTGTCACTCCTCTAGAACCAAATGTTATCTTGCATAATAGATTACCTTTTCAACCGATCGAGTCGAACTACAAACATCCTGATTCTAAAGGTCTAAGGATATGTAGGCGGGATCAATGTTGAAAACTCGGCTGTATTCCGACATCCTCTCTCAAATTTTATTCTTGAGCATTCTGGTCCCTTCATAATTCAATATCAGAATAACTTTTGAATTCTTTCATAATCATGCGTCAGATCAAGCGTATCGAACTACATAGACACTAATGTTTTATAACAAAATCAGTTTGTATCATATTCATATTCATAGTTGTGATGTATCGCATGTTGTTAAGTATCCGCAACACTGTTTTATAACTAAATCAGTGTATATCATTTTCATAGATTTTTTTAACCATATAAAATTGTCGACTTTTTGTTTGAATCTATTACGATTTGGGAGAGACTTAGGAGAAGAAAATTTGAAAATTGAATTGTTTGGACCTGTTATTTGGGAGAGATTGACATCAATTTGATTTGTATGATTTGGGGAACTGACATTTAATCTTATATTTAATTTCCTTTTTAATGTCAAAAAAGTAGTTGTATAATATCTCAAATGCGATGTATCCAGAAGAATGGGATGTATCTAGATAACAACATTTTGGAGGGGGGGGGGATACATAGATTCCCTCCTGAACTTGTCCCAAAAAGTCAGTTACACGCTTAAATTATCATGGTGACATATTACACACATTTACTACTCAAAAGAGAATTTATTACCACCCTGAGACGTGTAACACCACTCTCACAGTATGTGGTGTATTACACTCGTTGTCACATCAGTGCTACATCAACTTCATGTCAAAAATTTTTTTTTTTTTGTTTTGTTTTCTTTATTAATTAACTTTTCTTTTGTTAACTATATTTTACTCTAATTAATTCCTAGTTAATTATTTTAATTCTCTAATAATTATATCTTCTTCATCACTAAATCCACCCATTTCAATTCTCATCTCACCGGAAAAATCATATCCGGCCACCTTCACTATCGATTCGTTGTTCTTCACCACCACTATATCACCTTCAATTCTTCTTCTTCTTTGTCACCCACCATCAAATATCACCACCACCATTATCAATATCAATTTTTTTCCTTCTTCACCACCTTCAATTACCTTTTTTGATTTCGGCCACCCGCCACCCATCACCACCAAACCCATAAAGCTGCTATCACCATCAAACCCAAAAATTGATTAACAATCAAAGTTTCTTTAACAAAGTAAAAAGAATAAAATGAAATAATAGAAACAATCAACTAATTATTCACTAATACTATAGGAATCAACCTAATTGTGAATAAAAAAAAAATATGCTTTAAGATTGTGATAAAAAAATAAAGAAGTGTGAAAAAAATAAAGAATGAAGAAGAAGAAGAAGACAATGGGTGGGATGTGAAGAAGAAAATGTGTGGGGGATGGGGTGAAAAAAATGATTCTAATTATTTTTTTAACTTTATTTTCAAATTGACGCGCTTATGTTTTATTTTTGTTTTACACGTCAATTTTAAGGGGTAAAAAAATTCACTTTTGAGTTGTATAAGTGTGTAATAGATTACTATGATAGTTTAAGTATGTAAGTGACTTTTTGGAATAAATTTGTAAATTGAAAAAGAATAGGAATATGATGTAAATTTTTTACTCATTACACTGTGAGATTCTTAATTTTTTTTTTTTTTTACATTGTAATATGAAATACTCCCCCAACTGACTGTCTGTAACAGTCGAATAAGGCCCATAAAGTATTAGGCCCCAATTAGTCCATCATTTCGGCCCATAGATGGAATGTTAGAAAAATAAATACCCTTAGTAGCGTGAGGGCATAAAATTTAGTGTTGCAAAGAGAAGACCTCGCCGCCTCCTTCTCTCTGCACTGTAAGTCCTTTCCTCTCATTTCCATTTCTCGCATGCTTTGATGTGTATAATCTCTGTTCATAGCAATCTTCATCATACGTTTTCATGTCCTTGTATGCGTAATAGCTAGTATTGATTCGTAAAAACGCTTTCTTCCTTCTTTGTTGTTTATCAGTTATCAGTATCAAGTCATTTTCCTTAGATTATCTATTGAATAACATCATAGTAATCATCTTATTTTCTTTCTTTGTGAATGCTTCTAGCTTTACATCTTGAAATTAAAATAGTCAGGTTACAAATAGCTATTAGAACATTTTAGAATAGAGATCTATGGCTAACGAAGGCCTGGTGTTAACTAGTAACTACTAAATCAGTGGCCACTCTTTTGATGATTGAAATATTGTTCAAAATAAGATTGTTATGGTATATGTAAGGTTTTATGAAGGGATATTTGTAACCTAAACCGTGAGTGGACATCATATTGCCTTAATCTATTTAAGAATTATGTTTACGCCAGATGACAAATATCATGAGAGCTTTTAGTATCTGTCTCGTTAAATTGTCACTAATAGCTCAATCTATTATTTTTGCTCTGGATATAACAGATTTATAAATGATTTAAGTTGCTTGATGTGATAGTTGGATGTCAATCTTTTTCAAGTTATTGTTGCTTGTTTATTTTCGTTAATTTGGAACATACAGGCATTTACTTGTATATTTGTTCTGCACATATCTTGTTTCACTAGCTTGTATTGTTGCTTTGTGTAATAAGCCTGACATGAAATGGTACTTTGATTTAGTTGTACACTATTTTGTTTCAGAATTGCTCCTTGATTATAAGTCTAACAATTAGATATATTTTGAATAAACTTCACCTTTTGGTTGATGTTTAATATTTGTTGGTGTGTCAAATGGCAGGAACAAAAAGTAATTTGTAGTTACATTAACAGCCATTCAAGATGGTGAAGTTCACGGCTGAAGAGCTTAGAAGGATTATGGACTTTAAGCATAACATTCGTAATATGTCTGTTATTGCTCATGTGGACCATGGTAAACAACTTAACTACTATTATTAACTATAAATTCTTCCTTGTGAAATTGTTATCCATGTCAAATGAAAATGGAACTCTATTGTGATCACATGGTATCAATCTTGACACACCTTCCATGTTTTTGGGGTGGTACAATTTGCTTAATATTGTTTCATTAGATTTCTTCTCCTCTGCTGTTTCCATGGAACAGATACTTTGATAATAGTGTATCATCTATGGTTTAACTATCAGATGATGAGTTGGAGTTTCTAATTTCCATGATATATTTAATCTGACAGGAAAATCTACCCTTACTGATTCTCTGGTGGCGGCTGCTGGTATCATTGCTCAGGAAGTTGCAGGTGATGTCAGGATGACAGATACACGTGCAGATGAGGCTGAGCGTGGTATCACCATCAAGTCCACTGGTATTTCACTTTACTACGAGATGACTGATGAATCCTTGAGGAACTTCAAGGGAGAGAGAAATGGGAACGAGTACCTCATCAACCTCATCGATTCACCTGGGCACGTCGACTTCTCATCTGAAGTGACTGCTGCTCTTCGTATTACTGATGGTGCGCTTGTTGTGGTTGATTGTGTGGAAGGTGTATGTGTCCAGACAGAGACTGTGCTCCGTCAGGCCCTTGGTGAAAGGATTCGTCCTGTCTTGACAGTTAACAAGATGGACAGGTGTTTCCTTGAACTTCAGGTTGATGGAGAGGAGGCCTATCAGACGTTCCAAAGAGTTATTGAGAACGCTAATGTTATCATGGCTACATATGAGGATCCCCTTCTTGGTGATGTCCAGGTTTATCCTGAGAAAGGTACCGTTGCTTTTTCCGCTGGGTTGCATGGGTGGGCTTTCACTCTCACCAATTTTACCAAAATGTATGCTTCCAAATTTGGTGTTGATGAGTCTAAGATGATGGAAAGGCTGTGGGGTGAGAACTTTTTTGACCCTGCCACCAAAAAGTGGACCACCAAAAACAGCGGGACAGCTACATGCAAGCGTGGGTTTGTTCAATTCTGCTATGAGCCAATCAAGCAGATTATCAAGACTTGCATGAATGATCAGAAAGATAAGCTCTGGCCTATGTTGCAGAAGCTTGGTGTAACCATGAAATCTGATGAAAAAGATTTAATGGGGAAGGCACTGATGAAGCGTGTGATGCAGACCTGGCTTCCTGCAAGTACTGCTCTTCTTGAAATGATGATATATCATCTTCCATCTCCTGCCATAGCTCAAAGATACCGTGTGGAAAACCTGTACGAAGGACCCCTTGATGATGCTTATGCCAATGCCATCAGGAACTGTGACCCAGAAGGCCCACTTATGCTTTATGTATCCAAGATGATTCCAGCATCTGACAAGGGTAGGTTCTTTGCTTTTGGTCGTGTCTTTGCTGGGAAGGTTTGTACTGGTATGAAGGTTAGAATCATGGGTCCTAACTACGTTCCTGGTGAAAAGAAGGATCTATATGTTAAGAATATCCAGCGAACTGTTATTTGGATGGGTAAGAGGCAAGAAACTGTTGAGGATGTTCCCTGTGGTAACACTGTTGCCATGGTTGGTTTGGATCAATATATTACCAAGAATGCAACATTGACCAATGAAAAGGAAGTCGATGCCCACCCGATCAGAGCAATGAAGTTTTCTGTCTCACCAGTCGTGCGTGTTGCTGTTCAGTGCAAGGTTGCATCTGACCTTCCCAAGCTTGTTGAAGGGTTGAAACGTCTGGCTAAGTCTGATCCTATGGTTGTTTGTTCTATTGAAGAATCTGGAGAGCATATTATTGCTGGTGCTGGAGAACTCCACCTTGAAATTTGTCTGAAGGATTTGCAGGATGACTTTATGGGCGGTGCTGAAATTATAAAATCTGATCCTGTTGTGTCCTTCCGTGAGACAGTCCTTGAGAAGTCTAGTCGAACTGTGATGAGCAAGTCCCCTAACAAGCATAACCGTTTGTACATGGAGGCTAGACCAATGGAGGAAGGGCTTGCTGAGGCTATTGATGACGGACGCATTGGCCCTAGGGATGACCCCAAGGTTCGTTCCAAGATCTTGGCTGAGGAGTTTGGTTGGGACAAAGATCTTGCAAAGAAGATTTGGTGCTTTGGTCCTGAGACAACTGGTCCCAATATGGTGGTGGATATGTGTAAGGGAGTTCAGTACCTGAATGAAATTAAGGATTCTGTTGTTGCTGGTTTCCAGTGGGCTTCCAAGGAAGGTGCATTGGCTGAAGAGAACATGAGAGGTATTTGCTATGAAGTGTGTGATGTTGTTCTTCATTCTGATGCTATTCACAGGGGTGGTGGCCAAGTTATTCCCACTGCTAGGAGGGTTATCTATGCTTCTCAGCTTACTGCCAAACCCCGCCTGTTGGAACCCGTTTACCTTGTGGAAATTCAGGCTCCGGAGCAAGCCCTCGGAGGTATCTATAGTGTTCTGAACCAGAAGCGTGGACACGTGTTTGAGGAGATGCAGAGGCCAGGAACTCCTCTTTACAACATCAAGGCTTACCTTCCTGTTGTTGAGTCTTTTGGATTTTCAGGTACCTTGAGAGCTGCTACTTCAGGTCAAGCATTCCCACAATGTGTGTTTGATCATTGGGAAATGATGTCATCTGACCCATTGGAAGTTGGCTCACAAGCTAATCAACTCGTCCTTGATATCCGCAAGAGGAAGGGTTTGAAGGAACAGATGACCCCTCTATCCGAGTTTGAGGACAAGCTGTAAG
>JAJOOH010012824.1:0-66684 GCA_029582605.1 Solanum gracilifrons
TATATATATTATTTTCATATTTGTTTTTTAGAATATCCTTTTTCAAAGGAAATCACATATTGCCTGAATATGATAGATCATGATTTCAACCAAACACACTTCCGACTTACTTCATAATCAATATTATTTTTGTATGATTTGAGGAAGTGGTTATAAGTATTTTATTTTTTGAATTTCAAGATACTGTCGTGGTTCCACATGTAAGCAAATATCCAATTTACGATCGAGCATTATGTGAATCAATAGATATTCTGCATCTACATAATCAAATAGTTTTTGACTCAGAGATTGATCATTCCAATTTTATTGAAGCTCATCTTTTCTTCTCAAAGAAAATCACACATCTTCTAATTCTTGAGTCACTTGATTTGTTAGTTTCTTGGAATAACTTGACTAATAATATGACAATCCCTTCACATAGTTTTCGCGATGTAGATCAAATAATCTTCTAGCTTTTTCATAACCAACAATTTGTAAGTGCACCAATTACACTAATACATGACATTTTTTAATCAGTTTCATACGATCGAAAATATTCTCTCTATGTTAGGCAGTCTCAGAACCATTAAGTACACAATGGAATTGCTTTAAGACCTTTTAAATCCTTTAAGGATTTTCATATAACATTCATCGTCTAGTTAGACATAATAATCATTCATTATACATATTCTAGTATTTCAACTATAGACAGATTGAAACGAGTTTCATTGCATCCACCATTGGAGAATATATCTCCAATTAATAATATCAAGATTTTTGCGAAAACTCTTTATACCCTGAGGCACAAAATGCACTTCATATTTTATGTTTATACTTGTAACACATCGGTCTTAGAAAGAGCTAAACTTAAAAAGCGCTAAATTAGAAAGAGCTAAATTGAGATTTGTGCAAGTTACTCTTCAATTGTGAGTTTTGGGTCAACTTCAACTGACCATGACTTTCAGAAAATGATGATTTAGGTGGCCCATGAGATGTCAAATCGAAGGTCGTTGAGTCCTCTTTCCAACGCCATTGAGTTTGCTAAAATTTGAATTCGGATGAAGGAGATATCCCCGTTTGAGTGCAGCCTGTCTAGTTAAAGAAATTCATCTTTTAAAAGGGATATTTTGGTCTTTTCCTTACTCCACTAGCCTAAAACGTTTTACCTACCTAAGTTAAGGGGTCTAATCAGATCAAGTCAAATTAGTTCATTCTAAAACATTCAAGGGAGTTAGGGAAAAGCTCAGGAGGAGAAAATAGGAGGTTTCAAGAAGTTCTTCAAGAATTTGAGGATTTCCGCCAAGAACTTGGATCTTTCGAGGTATGTAAGTTTTCATAGTGATGGGTTTGTTCACTCTCACACCAATCATGAGTTTCTGTATTTAATTTGTCCATGAGATTTCATGTATTGAGGTTCTTGATGAGTTTTCTTGAGGTTTTGTTCTTTATTCTTTAACAATGGAGTTTTGTTGAGTTCTTGAGGTGAGAGTCTTGCGTTTGAGGGATGTTCTTGATGAATTTTAAGTAGGTTTTCGTTTACTTGTGTTGGATTTATGAATCTAAGGGAGTTTGGAAGAAATCAATCGATTCTAGGTGAATTAGGACCAAAAATCGAAGAGAAAGAATTCGTTGGAGTTTCTGGGTGCGCCACTGAGGCACCTGAGCTGGCTCCCCGTGCCTGCAGTGCGCCCAAAATGGGTGTCTAAAGTTTTGGGCTGGCGCCCAACGCTAGGGTCGCCTACCCGCGTTCCTTTTGAACTGAAATGGCCAACTTGTTATGCCAACTGATATTTATTCTCGTAAACTTTTTGTTTACTTTTGCATGTGATTCCTTGATCATGCCCATATTTTTATACAACAAACAAGAGAAAGGCGGGTAACCTTTTACATAAATATTCATAACCTGCTTTGATTGTAGTAAACTGAAGATACCGTCTCAATATAATTATTTTTTTCAATTCCTCCCAAACTTAAAAAGTTTCTTTTGAGACTTACTACAACCCAAATATTATGAACTATTTCAGTTTTTGGATAATAACAAACTAGTCTTTCGGAAACTCTCAATTAATTTTGTTTACTGCCACAAATTTCATAACACCATTCTTATGGCGACCATCTCCTTCAAGGAGAAAATTATTATTATTGTCATGGTTGAAATTATTACATGCAAGACTTATTTCTTGACAACCAATGACAAATTTGTGTTGCCACACAACAACATTTATTTTGGTCACGACCTCAACCTTTATATAAAAGCATTATTTCTTTCTTTTGTCTTCCAATAGTTCATAATATAATATACCACAATATTTGCGTAGTACTTAAAGAATATGACCAATATGACCATTTATGTATATTTTTTTTCAATCTCTCAAACTTTTCGTAGAGGTGAGATGTGACATTTATCTAACCATACATGAAAATGTCCTTATTCATATGAACACAAGTCATATTCTCTTTAAGAAATGACCATAACCATTTGTACATGCTCCATAAGTTCTTATTAGTCATACTTTGATATTATCAAATTTATTTGACCCACCTCAACATCACTTTAAAAGTACTAAATGTGCCACCACTTTGCATTTCTTTATTTTGATGGAGGATTTACAAAACTTTCAAATCGGCTTGCATCAACCCAATGTGCCCAATACCCTTTCATACAACTTTGATGCCCAAAAATTAACTTCAGATTTGAAGGACCATCTTAAGAACCCATAATGTTCTTCCTTTTAATTACCACAATTGACCATTAAGATTTACCACACTCATATTCATACATTTAACCACTTGTCATTTTCAGACACATTATGTCCTGCTACCACATTAACATAAGAGAGTGAAACAAATCAATTGGACAAATATCATGACTTTTATCAACAACATATCAATTTTTTTACAATTTTCTGCATAAATCATTTTACAAATTTAATAAAATTAAATAAGCAGATTTTCTTTTTCTCTCTTTGCTTTTTTCTTTCTCCTTTTTATTTTTTTATTTTTACCATTTTTACCACATTTTAATTTTTTTATTTTCTCTCTCTTCATTTTTTAAAAATCATTTTTACTCCATTTGTAGGTAGGAACATATAACCAAAAAATAACTTTATCATCAAGTATGAATTATTTTTTCTAAATTTATTTAGTTATAATTTGGTGTAATTCATTCATTATGGTAAAATTGAATTAGATTAATTTGAACTTGACATCAAGGTTAAACCACATTGTACATGTAAATTAACTTGATGAAACTAAAAAGTTGGTATAAACTTGATTAGATTATGGTGCTATCCATTGTAAGGTTAGAACATATAACTAAAATCAACTTTACCATCAATTATAAATCAGTTCTAAACCAACATATCACAAAAAAAATTAGGCATATCATACATCAAAATAAAAATTAAAAAAAATAAAAATATATATATATATACACACACACTATACATATCACAATTTTAAATCAACAAATCACTAATAAATTAACTAAATTATCCATCAAAATATATACTCTAAAATATATCATAGTTAAAAAATAACAAATCACCAATTACTGTACCAGATTAGTCACCAAAGTATATTCCTAAAATATCAACAAATCACCAATTATTGTACCTAATCAGCCACCAAAGTATATTCCTTAATTTGAACCAACAAATCAATCAATTATTTTTAATGGTTATAGTTATTAATCAATTTGAACATGACACCAAGATTACACTACATTGTAAACCATGCAAATTAACTTGGTGATACTAAAAGGTAGGTATATGCTTGATTAGATTAAGATGTTATGCATTGTAGAGTTGGAGCATATAACTAAAATCAATTTTACCATCAATTATAAATCAATTTCTTTTATAGTTATAAACCATCATATCATTAAAAAAAAAGCTACACCATCCATCAAAATATATACACTATAACATACTGTAGTTTTTAAATCAACAGATCACCAAAAATTTTACTACATTATCCATTAAAATATATCATAATTAAAAACCAACCAATTACCAATTATTGTACCAGATTAGCAACCAAAGTATATTCCTAAATACATATCACTTTTTAAAACAACATATCATCAACAATTGTACCAAATGAGCACCAAAGTGTATACACTAAAAATATTTTTTCATTTAAAATCCATGAAATTTTTCATAGTAAAAAAAATAATAGAAATAATTTTTTCTTGAATTAGATGTGATTTAAAAAAGAAGAAGAAAGAATGAAAAAGAATCAAAAATATTATCAAGAATAGAGGTTTTACTTAGATACTAACAATGGAAGAGACGAGAGAATAATAATAGAGAGAATATTATTGTGATTGAGATGAATAATGGAGAGAGCAAAAAGAGATCTTTCACCAAAAAAGTAACCCACTATAATTGTGATTGAAAATTCAAAAAACAAAACAATAAATTATGAGTCCCAAAAAATCAGCACATTAACCCAAAAAAAAGTATTATTTTATATTGTTATATTTATAATTAAAATCTTAGTTTTGTAAGCAAAAAGGAGTAAAATTTTGTAAGCAAAAAGGAGTATATTTATATATTTTAAAATTAAAGTTCTAAACACAATATCTTTGTAATTTTTTCATATTATATTTATCGATAATAATAAATATGAATATTTATAACCAACACTTTATAAATATCGATGAAGGCTTTAGCAATCATGAGTCAATGACATTAACTCAGTTACTGTTAAATATTTTTTTGAAAATATTGTGTGTTTGGTATGAAGGAAAACATTTTCCACAAAAAAATGATTGCCTAGAAAATATTTTCTAGGTAAATTTGTTCCTTTAAGTGGAGAGGATTTTACAAGATTACTTGTACATTCTACCATTTAATTGGTAGCACCTGAATCTATTTTCAAGATTACATGTTGACCTCACTATGCGACATATCCATGATTGGCTCGAGCAGGTCTCAACCCACAGAGGAGATAGTTTCTTAGACCTCCGGAGCTGCAGTTGAGCCGGGACCTGATGCCCAGATTGAGGTCACCCCAGATGTGAAGAGTTCACCTCAAGCTTAGTCTGACATGGGATTTTTTTTACTCTCCCTTCATTTCCTTTATTGTTGATATATTTCCATTTTTATTTCACATTGAGGATATTGTGTCGTTGTTTTGGTGGGGTGAAGGTAATTATATACCTAGCCTCTTGATTGTATTTTTTCTAGTTGTATTTTGTCTTTTGGATATTTCGTGTTGTATTGTCTTGTTCAAACTTCTCCTTGTTGATCGAATGTGAATGAATGTTGTCTTTATTCCATTGGTTTCCTTCTTAATTATGTGATTGTGTGTGCTTGCTAATATCTTGTACATTCGAGTGTCGGTTGCGATTAATATCGATAATTTGAATAGTGCTCTTGATGAACGATATGTTTGTGCAAGTCCAACAAGGCAAATTTGAGTTGCATAAGTCATGTGTGAACTCTTAGCATCTCATTGTGACTAATCAATTGTCGAAATGAGTCTTGTAATGAATGTTGCACGTGAGTTTCATTTGGAGAGTCATGATCGATGATTGTGTTGAATGCCTTGTGTAGTTAGGTTTACTTGAAGTATGTGCATGGTGAAACCTAGAACTCGCCATGTTGGTCCAATTGACTATTTTTGGTGAATGAAGGAAATGATCTTAGGCATAAATCTTAAAGAGTGAACCTAATTACTATACCTTTTTGGCGACCACCTTGTGAGTGTGTGAACCTAGCTTGGAACCATTTGAGCCTAAACTTTTCTTTGGATGAAACATGAACACAAATCGCCTTGTCCTCCCTACCTAAAACCGTCGTGAAGCATTGGTTTGTTTGTATAGCCAACTTAGGCCAAAAGCCTAAGTTGGGGGTGTGGTAACAATGAGGAAAGAAATTGAGCAAGAAGTTCATGAAATTCATCCTTGAGAACTTGTGTTGACGAAAATGATAGAACCCCTCCATATACAAAAAAAAGAGAGAGAAAAAGTAAAGAATATCACCAAAAATTTTGTGTGCTTTGAATATGCCAAGGATAGGTTGTGAAGATGAAAAGAATGAAATAAAATGAGAAGAAGTGAAATTTGAGCCATGCTTCACGAAGGTAGAAGTCACTAAGCCAAATTGATCATACCTTTACCCTCAACTCAGTTACAAGCCTTGAAAGACCTTTTTGATCTAGAATGAGCCGAATGATATGTTGGTTGGAAAATACGGGAAAGACTATGGGTAAAATTGTGCATGTTTTTCTCATTGGGAGTGTTTGAGTTGATTTGGATTTCTTAAATTGTAATCTTTGATTGACTTTATGAGAGCATGGGATCATTATTGATGTGAGGGCATTCAAATACTATTGTTGAGCATGAATTTCCATTTGAAGTGAACATTCTGAGCTTGAACTCTATTTGATGATGGCTAGTCATAGTTTGAAAGTTCTAGTGCACAATTGAAAATTGCACGTGTAGAATGAACCTTGGGTGCATTCATGTTGAGCCTCAAGTAGCACTATTTCTAGACATCCCTCTTGTCCTAATTGATCTTGTGTTTTATTTGAGGACAAGGAAAAGTTTAAGTTGGTGGTGTTGAAGAGTTGGGAATTTCGACTTATTTAGGGCATATTATTCAATGATTTAGTGTCCTCAATGCCTATTTTATGCTCATAACTGATGTTAATATGTTGATATGCAACAATGAAGACTTAAGAGTGAGGAAAGGACATTACGATGTGAAAAGGAATGAAAACAGTTAGAAAAGCTGAAGAAAAGAGTAGTTGGGGCTTACAAAAGCCACTCGACGACTCACCGAGTGAGCCTCCTGCTCGGCTAAAGTTCTAGGAAAGTTGTCCATGTACCAAACAAACTTGTGAGCAAATGATGATTCGAAAATGCACCAAATGGATCGGCAACCACGATCCAGCTCGCCCAAAGTTCCAGGAAAATTGGATGTGGGAGCCAAGCTAAAAGATGAGAAGAAGAGCAACCCGATGGATTGCCGAGTGGATCGGCGATTCCGACTAACTTCGCCGAGTGGTCTCTGTGCTGAGTTTTTGGGAACTTATAAATTCATTTTTTGAAAGAAGAAAAGTAGTTCCCACACTTGCATTCCTGAGCTTTGAGATTTATTTCTTACATTTTTACATTGTTGAACACTTTTGGAGTAGATTTGGATCTCGGATTTGAGGTTCTAGGATTCTAGCTTTAATTTTGGCATAAGGTATTTGCCAATTGTTAACAATTGTGATGGATAATCTGTTCGTTAAAGATTTCTTACTTTTCACTATATTTGGCTAAAACCCTTTACCTTAGGGGTGTGATCATGTAGTCGAATGCATTAATTAGATAATGGGTATTGTTAATAGTTGAATTTAATGTTGTTTTGACATGGGTTCAATTGTTTGTTCATGTTTTGATTGATGAGCTGAAGTTGAAAATTTGATTCTAGCTTAGATCTCTATGCTTGCTTGACAAAGAGGTATTAGAGTAGAATGAATGGTTGATAGTTGTATTGATTGCATCTTTAAGATCTAGCTTGAGAAAGTGGGTTTGATTGTGTCTTTACAACACAACTTGAGAAAGTTGTTGGCATTGTTAAGCTTGTTGAGGTTCGAGAGTACACTTAAAGCATAATAGTTTATTGATAGATAGATATTGTATTCAAAACCTAGCCTACCCATTGCAATTCAACAACTTAGAGCAATTAGTAATTACCTATTATGCGAAATTGGCATTCGTTTGATCACATTCCTAAGGCCTTCTGTCTAATAGCTTAACTCTCTTGTTAATTGGTCCTTGTTTACAATTGATTACTAAACTCCCCCATTTCATATTGATAACTAAAATTTATTGATTTAGTTTATATTGTGTGGTCCTTACACCTACAAAATATTAGAACAGGTCTTTACTTCATAATCGAATTCTTTATCGTATCACTCCCTGCGGGATTGACCCGAACTCATTGTTGGGCTTATACTTGTTAGCGACCGCCTACACTTTGAATAAGAAGAAGTGTAGTTGAGCGTTATTAGGTGCTAGCAAGATGAAAAACATGCATGAAAGGGCATCAACATGGCTACTAGTGCGGTAAAATTTGAGCACATCCCAGATGCCTCTACTATCTCAAGTAGAGAAAAGAACACCTCCCTGATGCCTCGTAATCTCAAAAATTAGTAAGTCAAGTTATCCAGGTGGTATGACTCCCGTTAAAACTAGTTTAAAATAATAATCGAGTAAAATAGTATCTCATCATGAACGATAAATATGCCAATGCATGGGTCGGGATTTTACCACAAAATCCGTGAGAATGAGCGACATCATCAACATTCAAACAAGGCACTCAACATTAAATAATTATATAACCAATGAAACCACACTATCAAAGCAAAAAGTACTAACTTGGGGACCAACTAGTCCTCACATACGGTCTCTGGTCCAACAATATAATCATAAGCTCAATAAGGATACAACATGCCTACCGCTAATCAACAAGCAAATGGATTAAGAAGAAATTTCAAATCAATAATAAGGGATGACGCAATACCCCAATCACACTGCTCCAATCCTAGACTGAGCAAAACTAGGACCAACCCACTGCTACGATGAGCCACCAAGTTCACAAGCATCATCCCAAGGAAAATGACCCAAAGGAAGCCCTAACGGAAGAAAAATATAACTACGAGGAAATAAAACACAACCTAAAGCATCTAATGCCCAACCTATTCTAAGGCAACCACAGTCAATCGTAATAAAGATAAGCATGATCATCTACTCTGCAAGAGAAGCCATAGTCAAAATTAATGATTCCAACACCCACAATAAGACCAAGGCTCCTATTCAATCAAGAAAAGATTGAATAACAAGAGGAAAGCTAAATACCCAGAAAATACCATAAAAAATTATATAAAATCTATACTAGGCATTGTCTAAAAACCTCAATCAAGAAAGTAGATTGAATCCCACCTCAAAGACGAGAATCCCAAAATAGACTTTGTCAAAAGGTCCTAATAGACTAACCGAGCTTGTTCCTCGAAATGGGGCTTAATTCCATGCTCGGGACAACCCAAACCACCACATGCAATAAAACATAAATTGAAGAAAACCAAAAAAGAGCTGGCAGCCCCTTTGGGGAGAAAACTATGTCAAACAAAGAGACCCTCTGTAACACCTCATATTTTATAGAAGGGAAACATTTCTGGTTTTTAGAAATCTGGTGTATGCACCAATGGAACCACCGACGATCTGTAGGTCCACTTAAGGACCGTCGATTGGAGCCGTCGGTGGCAAGCTAAATTAATTTTAAAATTTCTAGTTCTAGTACGATTCACCAGGATGGTCCGTTATTCAATGTACGAGTCGTAGGTAGGTCTCGCAGGTGAGTCCCCGACTTAGTAAACTTTTAAGGGTCAAAGTTGGGACCTACGGTTGGTATGTACGGTTCATAAGTGGACCAACGAACCATAAGTGCCCATACTCTTGATTCGGTCTCTATTGTTAATGCTTTTCCAAAAGTGCTTCATAATTAACTACCCGGTGTCTCTCGTTAAAGGAAAATAAACTTTGGTATTTACCTTCTCCAAGATACGCAACCTATCTCTATTCCTTCTTACCAAATGACATAGGTAGAACTTAAGGAATTAAAGGAACAATTGAAAGATTTGTTAGATAAGGGTTTAATCCGACTAAGTATCTCTTCATGGGGTGCTTCCATTTTGTTTTTTTGAAAGAAAGAGGGTTCATTTTGTATGTGTATTGATTACCGTCAATTGAACAAGGTTACCATTAAGAATAAGTATCATCTTCCAAGGATAGATGATTTGTTTGATCAACTACAAAGAGCAAGTTACTTCTCTAAGATTGACATTCGGTCATGTTATCACCAATTGAAGGTGAAGGAAGATGACATTCCTAAGATGGCTTTTCGAACTTGGTAGTCATTATGAGTTTCTGTTGATGTCCTTTGGCTTGACTAATGATCCGACAACATTTATGGATTTGATGAATAGGGTGTTTAGAACCTTGATATGTTCGTGATCGTGCTTAGTGATGATATCTTGATTTACTCAAGGTGTTAAGATAAGCATACCGATCATTTGAGGATTGTACTGCAAGTCCTCAAGGACTAACAACTATTTGCAAAGTTTATTAAGTGCATGTTTTGGTTAAGATCAATGGCCTTTCTTGGTCATATTGTTTCCCGAAAAGGTATTTAGGTAGATCCTACGAAGACGGATATGGATAAGAGTTGTCCTAGACCTCTATCTCTCTCAGATATTATAAGTTTCTTCGGTTTAGCGAGTTACTATAGAAGGTTTATGGAAGGGTTTTCCTCAATTACCTCTCCATTAACTGCACTGACCCAAAAGACAGTTAAATTTTTATGGTCAAGAGCATGTGAAAAGCATTTTCAGGAATTGAAAGATAGATTAAGTTCCACTTCGATGTTGACTTTTCTGGAAGGAAGATGGGTTTGTTGTTTATTGTGATGCTTCAAGAATTTGATTAGGATGTGTCCTTATGTAAAATGGGAAAGTCATTGCCTATGCCTCCAGGAAACTTAAGGCACACAAAAAGAACTATCCTACCAATGATTTAGACCTAGCGGCGTTTGTGTTCTCTTTAAAAATATGGAGGCATTACTTATATGGTATGCATGTTGATGCCTTTGCCGATCACAAAAGTTTACAATATGTCTTCAAACAGAAGGATCTAAATCTTCGCCAAAGATGGTGGCTTGAGTTACTAAAGGATTATGATATGAGTTTTCTCTATCACCCCGACAAATCGAATGTGGTGGCAGATGATCTTAGTCGATTGACAATGGGTAGTGTTGCTCATGTTGAGGATGTTAAAAAGGAGTTGGTTTGTGATGTACATAGATTGGCCTGCTTGGGTGTTCGGTTGGTTAACTTCACCAAAGGTTGTGTTAGTGTTCAGAATGGTTCATAATCGTCCTATGTGTCAGAAGTGAAAGCCAAGCAAGGTGTGGACCTGATCTTGATTGAGTTGAAGGAAGTGGTGCTTAAGAAGTCAGTTGAGGCTTTCTCTTAAGGTGGAGATGGAGTGCTTCGATATCAAAGTCGTTTGTGTGTTCCTAATGTAGATGACTTTAGAGAGCAAAATTTATCAGAAGCTCATAATTCTCGATATTCCATTCACCTGGGAGCCACCAAGATGTACCGTGACTTACGAGAGGTCTATTATTGGAATGAAATGAATAATGATATCACAAAATTTGTAGCTAAGTGTCCTAATTATCAACAAGTGAAAGTTGAGCATCAAAAGTTGGGAGGTTTGTCCCAAGATATCAATATTCCTACTTGGAAGTGGAAAGATTTGAATATGGACTTCATTATTGGTTTACCCCACACCCATAAACAACATGACTAGATTTGGGTTATAGTAGATCGTATGAAAAAATTGGCTCATTTCATTCCCGTCAAGGTTTCTTACTCGGTGGAAGACTACGCTAAGTTGTATATAAGGGAGATGGTTAGGTTGCATGGAGTGCCCCTAACCATTATCTCTGACTGTGGTACCCAATTCACTTCTCAGTTTTGGAAATCTTTCCAAAAGGGGCTTGGTACTTGTGGTAAACTTACTTCTACCTTTCATTCTGCAAAATGATGGTCAAGAGGAGTGTACTATCCGAACTTTGGAATATATGTTTAGAGATTTTGTAATTGACTTCAAGGGTAATTGGGATGATCATTTGCCTTTTATTGAATTTATGTATAATAATAGCTATCACTCAAGCATTGGTATGGCTCCATCTGAGGCTCTATATGGTAGGAGGTGTAGATCTCCTATATGTTTATTTGAAGTGGGAGAATTTGCTTTCATAAGTACTGAGTTGGTACATGAGGCTATGGAGAAAGTTCAGTTTATTAGAGAAAGGTTGAAAATGGCTCAAAGTTGGCAAAAGTCCTATGCCAATAGTAGAAGAAGAGATCTTGAGTTCGATGTGAATGATTGGGTCTACTTTAAAATTTCACCCATAAAGGGTGTAATGAGATTTGGAAAGAAAAGGAAGCTTAGTCCCCGTTATGTGGGCCCATATTAGATCTTGAGGCATATTGGTAAGGTTGCTTATGAGCTTGAATTGCCTTATTACTTGGCATTCGTACATCCAGTTTTCCATATCTCCTTGTTGAAAAAATGTGTTGGTGATCCGACATCTATAGTACCATTGGAGAGTCTTGGCATAAAGGATAGCCTATATTATGAAGAATTTCTCGTTGAAATTTTGGACCGGCAAGCTAAGAAGTTTAGAAATAAAGAAGTTGCTTCCATAAAGGTTCTTTGGAGGAATCAGTTAGTTGAGGGTACTACATGGGAGGTTGAGACCGATATGATGTCCCATTATCCTCATCTCTTTCCCTCCGTCCCTAATCTAGCTTGAGGTATTTAGTTCCTGTAACACCTCAGAATCTAGTAGGCTAAGAAAGGGACTAAGTGAGAGGTCACAAGCCAAAGACTGAGCCTGGGCACCCCTTCACGAAGGCGTGGACAAGCCGTGAAGGGAACCATGAGGCGTGGTGTGGCGTGTAAAGGCTGACAGTGCTAAGACAATGAGGGCACCCGTCCCACAAGAACCTAGACAGCTCGTGGTGAGTACCACGATGCGTGGTTAGTACCACGATGCGTGGTGATGCCCGTGAAGGGGAGAGGCAGTAGCCACCTTAAGGCAGCCCCTCCACACGAGCCACTAGACGACTCGTGAAGGGCCAGACATCCTATGAAGGTGGTTATGAGAGGAAATCAAGGCTTACCTAGCCACTGGTCTAGGGACCACGACTGCCTAGAGGGCTCGTGGAACCGTAGACGGCTCCTGTGGGCTTCCATATGGAGGTTCGCGTCAGCTATAAGTCAAGGATTGTTGGGTCTTTTCCAAATTATTTTATATTGATACTACGTCATTTTGCCTATGCATATGACCACGATATAAGTGATTTTAATCCTAAATTAATTCATTTACTTCATTCTCTTCAAATTCATCAAAAGAAGATCAAGTTCTTCCTCTCTTAAATATTTCTCTCTCTAGAAATTTAAAGAAGAAGAAGGGTTCAATCTAGGGTTTCAAGGCAAGCTTCCAATTTCACCATTGAAGGCAAGCTTTTGGAATTGAGGTATAATAGTTTTTATCCATTGATTCCTTCCATTCATGTAGTCACCAAATTCTCCTATTTTCAAAGTTAGAAATTCCTAATTCAGTTATGGTTTTCTTCAATAATTGCCACGGGTTCTCTTCAATATTGATTAAGATGATAAAATTATGATCTCTTATGCATGAATTGATCCAATACTATAATTTTATGATGATTCCTCATGAGCCCATGAAAATCCCATGTTTTCCAATTATGATGATATGATGTGAGTTTTGAATTATGAAAGAGGAAATTATGAAATTAAGCATGTTTCCATGAAATTGAAGTAAATGTTTTAAGAATGATTCGAGAGTGAAATATCAATGTTAATGATGATTGTTGTTGTGTTGTTAAAAGGATTTCTCATAATCACATTAAAGCATGATTTGTGAAAGGACATTCTCACATAAATGATTCTTAGGGTGGAAAGGTTTTCTCAACCAAACTATGAATCAATGATTTTAAAAGCTATTATGAAAAGATCATGGACGGTGAAAGGTTTTTACATGCATGGTCAAAGGAGCTATCCCATGATACTTAGATTGGATTGGTTACTTAATGATACCTTTTCATGAATGACATAATGACTTAGCTTGGATTGGCTAGATGTCGTGCTCTTTCATGGATAATAAGAACAAGTTAAGAAAATGACTACTCCGTGGGATTTATGCTTAGCACCGAGAGGATATTGAGATGGAAGCTCTCCCATTAGTAGAGGTCGGGTTTGTAGAAGCAATCTCCTTATCCCTTACCTACGTGCCCCCATAGGATGATTGTCTAGATAGACGTTAGTTAGTGGATCTATAATAGCTAGAAGTTCATGGTCCTTTCTTGGCAAGTAGAACAACTTTTTTCGGTGTGGGAGACACTGGATTCCATGTTGATAGTTCGTATGGTCTTATATGTCGGTGGTTAAGGCTACTTCCCACAAATAAAAAAAGTTATGATGAACCAAGGTTACTTCAAGGAAGTATCGTAAGTATGTTTTAAGATGATGTTCACTTGCATTGATCATGTTTTATGACTTATGATTTCTAACTCTCAAGATGCATGTTTTAGCTTGATCAATGCTTACTTATGAAAATGCCCATTTTTAGCATGTTTTAAATGTTTTATGCATGGCTATCATACTTGGTACATATTTTGTGCTAACACATACTCTTGCCTACATTTCTCAAATATAGGGTCCGACTATCACGATTCTCAATTTTGTGGCGAGAAATTGATTTGCGAGATTTCTGAGCTTTGGTGGTCCTCATGCTTTGAGGACGGACTTTCATTGATATCAGTTTCTTTCTTACTTTCAGTTTATGAAATGATGTATGGTCTAGGCCCAATTTAATTCTATTGTACTAGATGGCTATTGCGACAAGTGTTTAGACTTCTTCTTTACTTTTATAAAACTTTTGGACTTGAAATGTTGTCTTTATCTCTTATGTTCTATTTCTTTTATTATGAATGTTAAGTGGCTTTTATGGGGCCTCATGGGGTCCTATACGCCATTTTACATCTACGGTGTACCCCTAGGTCATGACAAACTTGCTATCAGAGCACAAGGTTTAGAATGGTTCTAGGATGTCTCATAAGCCACGTCGAGTAGATTCTTGTTCATAAGTGTGAAGCGTTCCACATTTATGAATGAGAGGTTACATGATGATTAGGAAACTCCACTTCTTTCATTACTCTAAAGTCCTATGATAGAGTTTAACTTTATAAGGTTTCTCTCCTAATCCTTACCCAATTCTCTAAAGGATATGGCTACTCAAAGAGCTTACACTAGAAGGAATGTGAGGGAGACTATGGAACAAGAAACTCCTCAAGCTCTAGTTGACATTTTGGCCGAGTAAGTGACTAATGTGGAGTTTAGGGCTAATTTTCAAGTATTGGCTCAATCCTTGATGGCCCAAGACAATAGGGAGGTTGTGGTTCCCGTGAACCCAAATGTGGGTACGATGACATCTATAGTGAGGGACTTCACTAGAATTAATCCTCCAGAGTTTCATGGTTCTAAGCTTTATAAAGATCCTCAAGAGTTCATCGATGATGTTTATAAGGTGTTGATTATTATGGGAGTAATGTCGGTGGAAAAGGCAGAGTTGGCCTCTTATCAACTTAAGGGTGTTGCTCGAATATGGTTCAGCCAATGGAAAGTAGGGAGACCAGAAGATGTGGGTCCTCTCGATTGGGAAAAGTTCAAAGTTGTTTTCCTTTATAGGTTCTTTCCCCTTGAGATGAGGGAGGCAAAGATTCTTGAATTCGTCAACCTTCATCAAGGAAGCATGAGTGTTAAGGAGTATTCTTTGAAGTTCACACAATTGTCTAAGTATGCCCGCTTGCCGATTTTAGGGCAGGAATGAGTAAGTTTGTTTCGGGTGTGTGCAAAATGGTGGTTAAGGAATGTCACACCGCTATGCTTATCCATGATATGAATATTTCTCGTCTCATGGTTCATGCTCAACAAATTGAAGATGAGAAACTTAAGGAAAGGTCTAGGGAGACAAAGAGGGCTAAGACCGGTGATGGAAATTATCATATTCAAGGTTTGATGGACATGGTCATTCTAGGTTCCGACAAAGGTTTTCCGGTTAGGGTTTCTCCAATGTACCTTCTAAAATCAACAAAGATAGGGTGTCTAACCCTAAGCCTCAAGGAGGAAATGGTAGTGGATCTTCATTACCTAGGTCTACTTGTGCTAAGTATGGAAAGAAGCACGAAGGTAGGTGCATAGCCAGCACATATGGTTGTTTTTGTTGTGGTAAAAGTGGTCATAAGATGAGGGATTACCTGATGCTTATGACTAAAGAAAGATACGGCAAGCAAGCTCCTCCTAGTAGTTCAGGTTCGAATGCTCCCAAGCAAAACTGATTCTATGCACTTCAGACTCGCGGTGAGCAAGAGGGTCCTCCCGATGTGATTACTGGTATGGTGAAAGTCTCCCAACATGATATTTATTCTTTACTTTATCCCAGTGCTACCTTGTCTTTTGTGACGCCATATGGGGCTATGAGGTTTGATGTTCTTCCGAATGTGTTGTTAGATCCTTTATCTGTCTCTACCCCTACTGGTGATTCTATTGTGGCTAAGAGGGTCTATATAAAATGTCCTATTTCCTTGTCCCATAGAGTTACTCGTGTTGACTTTGAAGAGCTAGATATTCTAGATTTTGATGTTATCCTTGGTATGGATTGGTTGTATTCATGTTATGCTTTTATTGATTGTATAACCCGAGTAGTCAAGTTTCAGTTTCCAAATGAGCCCGTCCTAGAGTGGAAAGAGGGAAATTTTATGACTAAGGGTCAGTTTGTTTCTTATCTCAAAGCTAGAAAGATGATTGCTACGGGTTGAATATACCACTTAGTTAGGGTGAGGAATGTAGATTCCAAAACCCCTACTCTTGAGTCAGTCCCCATTGTGAATGAGTTTCCAAAAGTGTTCCCAGATGATTTTCTCGGTATTCCTCCCGAAAGGTAAAGAGACTTCGGTATTGACCTTCTCCCAGATACGCAACCTATTTCTATTCCTCCTTACCGAATGACTCCGGCAGAGCTTAAAGAGTTGAAAGAGAAATTGAAAGACTTGTTGGATAAAGGTTTCATCCGGCCGAGTATATCCCTATGGGGTGCTCCAATGTTGTTTCTTAGAATGAATGATGGTTCTCTCCGAATGTTTATAGACTACCGGCAATTGAATAAGGTTACAGTTAAGAATAAGTATCCTCTCCCAATGATAAATGATTTGTTTGACCAACTTCAATGGGCAAGTTACTTTTCCAAGATTGACCTCCGGTCGGGTTATCACCAATTCAGGGTGAAGGAAGATGATATTCCAAAAATGGCTTTTAGAACCCAATATGGTCATTTTGAGTTTTTGGTGATGTCTTTTGGTTTGACTAACGTTGCGGCTACTTTTATGGATTTAATGAATAGTGTGTGTTGACAATACCTTAACATGTTTGAGAATATGGTCATTATGTTCATTGATTATATATTTATTTATTTGAGGATTGAGGATGATCACATCAATCATTTGAGGATTGTGTTACAAATTCTTAAGGACCAACAACTCTTTGCAAAGTTTAGCAAATATGAATTTTGGCCAAGGTCCGTGGCTTTTCTTGGTCACATTATTTCAAGTAAGGGCATTGAGTTAGATTCTAAGAAGACGAATGTCGTTAATAGTTGGCCTAGACCTCTATCCCCTTCGGATATTAGAAATTTCTTAGGTTTGCCTGGCTATTACAGAAGGTTTGTTGAGGGGTTTTATTCCATTGCTTTTCCATTGATAGCATTGACTCAAAAGAAAGCTAAGTACATATGGTCCAAAGCGTGTGAAAAGAGATTTCGGGAATTGAAGGATAGACTTACTTCCGCTCCGGTGCTGACTTTAACGAAAGGGACTGATGGTTTTGTGGTTTATTTTGATGTCTCAAGAATTGGGCTAGGGTGTGTGCTTATGTAAAATGGGAAAGTGATTGCCTATGCTTCAAGGCAACTTAAGATTAATGAGAAGAATTGTCCTACCCATGACCTTGAACTCGCAGCAGTTGTTTTTGCCTTAAAGATTTGGAGGCATTATTTGTATGGCGTTCATGTTGTTGTTTTTACCGACCAATAGAGTTTGCAATATGTGTTTAACCAAAAGGATCTAAATCTTCGCCAAAGACGGTGGCTTGAGTTATTGAAGTATTATGACATGAGTGTTCTCTATCACCCCGGTAAGGTGAATGTGGTGGCAGATGCTCTTAGTCGGTTATCAATGGGTAGTGTTGCTCATATTGAGGATGATAGAAAAGAGTTTGTTCGAGATGTTCATAGATTGGCCCAATTGGATGTTCAGTTAGTAGACTCTACCAAGGGTGGTGTTATGGTTCACAATGGTTCAGAATCATCTTTTTGTGGCGGATGTGAAAGCCAAGCAAGGTCTTGATCCAACTTTTGTTGAACTAAGGGAAGCAATTCTTAAGAAGTCCGTTGAGGCTTTATCGCAAGATGGAGATTGAGTACTTAGATATCAAGGTTGTTTGTGTGTTCCTAATGTTGATGACTTGAGGGAACAGATCTTGTCAGAAGCCCATAGTTCTCGGTACTACATTCACTTGGGAGCCACCAAGATGTACTGTGATTTGCGGGAGATATATTGGTGGAATGTGATGAAGAAAGATATTACAAAGTTTGTGGCTAAATGTCCTAATTGTCAACAAGTGAAAGTTGAGCATCAGAAACTGGGAGGTTTGTCCCAAGATTTTAGCATTCCTACTTAGAAGTGGGAAGACTTGAATATGTACTTCATTGTTGGATTGCCTTGCACCCGACGACAACATGACTCGATTTGGGTTATAGTAGATCGAATGACCAAATTGGTTCATTTCATCCCCGTCAAGGTTTCTTATTCGGCGGAGGACTATACTAAGTTGTACTTGAAAGAAATGGTAAAGTTGCATGGAGTGCCTTTATCCATTATCTTCGATCGTGGTTACTCAATTCACTTCTCAATTTTGGAAATCTTTCCAAAAGGGTCTTGGTACTCGTATTAAGCTTAGTACGGCCTTTCATCCCCAAACCGATGGGCAAGCGGAGCATACTAGCCAAACTTTTGAAGATATGTTGAGAGCTTGTGTGATTGACTTCAAGGGTAATTGGGATGATCATTTGCCTTTGATTGAGTTTGCCTACAACAATAGTTATCACTCAAGTATTGGTATGGCTCCATTTGAAGCATTGTATGGTAGGAGGTGTATATCTTCTATAGGATGGTTTGAGGTGGGTGAAGTTTCTGTAATAGGTCCCGAATTGGTACATGAGGCTATAGAGAAAGTTTGACTTATTAGAGAAAGGTTGAAAATAGCTCAAAGTCGACAAAAGTCATATGCCGATGTAAGAAATGGAAGCTTAGTCCCTGCTATGTAGGTCCATATAAGATTTTAAGGCGTGTTAGTAGGGTTGCTTATGAACCTGAGTTGTCTATTGAGTTGGCATCGGTGCATCCGATTTTCCATGTCTTTATGTTGAAGAAATGTCTTGGAGATCCGACATCTAGAGTTCTCTTAGAAGGTTTGGGAGTTAAGGAGAATCTTTCTTATGAAGAAGTTCCGATTGAGATTTTAGACCGGCAATTCAAGAAGTTAAGAAACAAGGAAGTTGCTTCTGTGAAAGTGATGTGGAGGAATCAGTTAGTTGAGGGTGCTACTTGGGAGGCCGAGGCCGATATGATGTCCATACATCCTCATCTCTTTCCTTCTACTCCTATTCTAGCTTGAGGTATTGAATTCCTCATGGTTTACTCTTTTGGTATCATGTGTTTTAGATATTTCCATGATTTCCTTATTTATGCATGTTCATGAAAAAGCTTAAATTTTGAGAAAAAAATGAGTCAACTTGATTTATTTCTACATGCTTATGTGCATTTGAGTATAAGCTACATATAGACTACATGATATGATGATTTGAACATGTTTTAGCTTGGAGATAATGTTTTCCTCCTCAGAATTGTGCATATATGTGATTGCATGCATGTTGGGCTGTTAGGTTAAGTTCCTACCTTCCTTATGATGTCTTGAATCTCATTTGAGGATGAATATTCCCAAGGGGGGAGATAATGTAACACCTCAGAATCTAGTAGACTAAGCAAGGGACCAAATGAGAGGTCATAAGCCAAAGACTGAGCCTGGGCACCCTTCACGAAGGCCTAGACGAGCCGTGAAGGGCACCACAAGGCATAGTGTGGCTCCTAAGAGGTCACAATGCTAATCCAAAGAGGATTCCGCTCCCACAAGCACATAGACGGCTCATGGTGTGCATCACGACGCATGGTTAAGTCAGTGAAGGGAGAGGCAGTAGCTACCTTAAGGTTGATTCTCTACACGAGCCACCAGACAGCTCGTAAAGGGAGAGACGGCCTGTGAATGTGGGCGTGATAGGAGGTCAAGCTTGCCTAGCCACTGGTCTAGGGACCACGACTACCTAGACAACTCATGTGGGCCTTCATCTGAAGGTTCACGTCAGCTGTAAGTCAAGGTAGTTGGGTCATTCCTAATTATTTTATATTAATACTATGTCATTTTACCTATGCCTAGGACTCCTATATAATTGATTTTAATCCCAAATTAATTCATTTACTTCATTCTATTCAAATTCATCAAAAGAAGATCAAGTTTTTCCTCTCCCAAATATTTTACTCTCTAGAAACTTAAAGAAGAAGAAGGGTTCAATCTAGGGTTTTAAGACAAGCTTCCAATTCCACCATTGAAGGAAAGCTTTTGGCATTGAGGTATGGTGGTTTTTATCCATGGATTCCTTCCATTCAAGGAGTTCCCAAATTCTCTTATTTTCAAAAATAGAAATCCCCAATTGAGATAGGGTTTTCTTCAATTTCCATAAGTTCTCTTCAATGTTGATTTAGATTATTGAATTATGATCTCTTATGCATGAATTGATGAAATACTATGATTTTATGATGATTCCCCATGAACCCATGTAAGTCCCATGTTTTCCAATTATGATGATATGATGTGGGTTTTAAATTATGAAAGAGGAGATTATGAAATTAACCATGTTTCCATGAAATTAAAGTAAATGTTTTAAGAATTCTTCAAGAGTGAAGTATCAATGATGATGATGATGATTGTTGTTGTGTTGTTGAAAGGATTTCTCATACATACATTAATGCATGATTTGTGAAAGGACAATCTCACATAAAAGATTCTTAGGGTTGAAAGGTTTTCTCAACCAAACTATAAATCAATGATCTTAACAGCTATTATGAAAAGATAATGGATGGTGAAAGGTTTTCTCATGCATGTTCTAAGGGATTTATGTTTAGCACCAAGAGGATCTTGAGATGGAAGTTCTCCAGTTAGTAGAGGCCGGTTTTTTAGAAGCAATCTCCTTATCCCTTACCTATGAGCCCCCATAGGATGATTGTCTAGATAGACATTAGCTAATGGATCCACAATAGATAGAAGTTCATGGTCCTTTCTTGGCAAGTAGTACAACCATTTTTGGTGTGGGAGACACCGGATTCCATGTTGATTGCTCTCATGGTCTTATATATCAGTTAAGGCTACCCACAAATAAGAAAAGTTATGATGAACCAAGGTTATTTTAAGAAAGTATCGTAAGTATGTTTTAAGATAATGTTCACTTGCATTGATCATGTTTTATGACTTATAATTTCTAACTCTCAAGATGCGTGTTTTAGCTTGATCAATGCTTACTTATGAAAATGCCCCTTTTAGCATGTTTTAAATGTTTTATTCATGTTTATCATACTTTGTACATATTTTAATTTGTACTAACGCATACTCTTGCCTACATTTCCCCAAATGTAGGGTCCGACTGTCAGGGTTCTCAGTTTCATGGCTAGAAGTTGATATGCGAGATTTCCAATCTTTGCTGAGTCCTCGTGCTTTGAGGACGGACTTTCATTGATTTTAGTTTCTTTCTTACTTTCAGTTTTGGACATGATGCATGGGATAGGCTCAATTTCATTCTATTGTACTAGATGGCTATTAAGACAAGTGTGTAGACTTTCACTTTACTTTAATAAAACTTTTGGACTTGAAATTTTGTCTTTTTCTCTTATGTTCTATTTCTTATGTTATGAATGCTAAGTTACTTGTATTGGTCCTTTCGGGTCCTATACGCCATGTTACATCTAGGGTGTATCACTGGGTCGTGAGGTTCGTAATGGTTCACTCTTTTGGTTTCGTGTGTCTTAGATATTCCCATGATTTCTCATTTATGCATATTCATGAAAAGTTTAAATTTTGACAAAATGAGTTTACTTGATTGATTTCTTCAGCTTTATGTGCATTTGAGTATGATTTGCATATAGACCTTATGAAATGATGTTTAGAACATGCTTTAGCTTGGAGTTGATGTTTCCTCCTCGGATATGTGCATTTATGTGATTGCATTCATTTTGAGCTACTAGATTTTGTTCCTACCCACCTTATGGTGTCTTAAATTCCATTCAAGGATGAATTTTCTCAAGGGAGAGATATTGTAACACCTCAAATTTGAAAAGAAGGGAAAAATTACTAGATTTTAGTAAGCTGGTGTCTGCTCCAACACAACCATCGACGGTCCTTAGGTCCACTTACGGACAATAGGTGGGAGCCGTCGGTGGCAAGCTAAATTATTTTCAAAATTTCAAATTCCAGTAACATTTTACGATCCACCGAGATGGTCTGTTGTTCAATGTACGAGTCATCGGTAGGTCTCATAGGTGAGTCACTTCATAAATATTTGAGGGTTTAAGTTGGGACCTACAGTTTGCATGTACGGTCCCTAAGTGAACCAATAGACTGTACATAGAAATTGTCGATGGGTTCCAAAGGTAGGGTCCCAGAACCCCACCGACGATTGGACAAGATGGTCCATGATTGGACCTACGGACCGTAAGTCCAACCGTTGGAGGAGATCTGACAGTTATTTTTAAAGGCTTTGTGGTCTTTTCCCTAATTGTTTTAACCCTATATGCTGTCGTTTTGACTTCTACCCAAAGCCATATATAATGATTTTAAACCCCCAAATCACCCAATTCAACTTATTCTTCTAAATTCCCTAAAGAGATCAAGTTCATCCTTGCAAATATTTCTCTCTCTAAGGAAGAAGAAGAAGTCTAGGGTTTCAAGATAAAGCCTCATATTCACCATTGAATTTGGGCTTTTCACATCAAGGTATGATAGTGTTCACCTATGGAGCTCTTTCCTCTGAAGGTTTCCTAAATTTTCCAATCTTACAAGTTAGAAATCTCCAATTGAACTTAGGGTTTTCTTCCAAATTATGGGTTCCTTTCAATGTTGATCCAATTGATTGTTTTATGATTTTTATGTGTGAATTGAAGTAATTGCATGTTTTTAAAGTTAAATCCCCATGAACCCATGTGAAACTCATGATTTCTGGACTATGATCATATAATGGGACTTTTGAACTATCAAAGATGAATTATGAAGATATGCATGTTCTTTATTAAATTGATGAAAATGACTTAAGTTGCTTTGAGAGTAAAGTATCAATGTTGTTGTTATTGTGAAAGGATTTCTCACATACTACTCAATACATGAATGTGAAAGAGTTTTATCACATAAGGATTCTTAGGGTTGAAATTTTTTCTCAACTAAACTTTGAATTGAGATTTAGAAGCTATTCTAATGAAATCTAGTTTGGATTGGCTACTAGATGTGTCTTCCATGGATTAAAAGACAAGTGACAATTACCCATGTCTCATAATGATAAGACAACAAAATATTAATGACTATTTTGTGGGATTTATGCTTATGACCGAGTGGACATGTCACGACCCAGGGGTACCCCCTAGATGCAACATGGTATACTTGACCCCGGAGGGGTCTCGTACAAGCCCTTAGTATATATAAACATAAGAAAATAAAAATGATGCGGAATTTAAAAATTTATACAATCGAAGTCTTTCTCATAAAATCAAAGGAATCTAGACATTGTCTCAAAATCCATCTACTACAATAGAATGTCAATAGGGTCACAACCCTTTACAATCGAAAAGTCTCAAAAGTAGAATATAAGAAAGTAACTAGAAGAAAATGACATTTTGTCCTCGAACCACGAGGACTCACCACAAGTCTTGGAGATAAGCAATCCAAGCCTTAGTCAAGAAAGGAAGTAAACTTCACCTTGCCGAAACCTAAACTTATCAAAAATGTCGAAGAAATATTGGTTAGCACAAAAATGTACTAAGTATACAATCATGCATAAAAATCCTTGAAATATGATAAAAAGAACAATTTATTTGAAAATCATGCATTTGTCAAATTTGAGAATCACTTACGCATTTTAATGTAAAATACAAGTCATAGCACCGTCGTCACATAAATCCTCATAACATAGTAGAGACATTACCTTAGCAACCCTAAGGTATACTTTTGCAATGTATCGTTAGCATCCCATAATACCAACCATACTAAATACTCCTTTGAAGCCACCTTAGTCATACATATCATCTTTAGATCTCATCATAGTCAATAGTCATAGATAAGGAAATAGTCATGTACATTACTTGAACATAAGGAAAGTCATTCATAGCAAGAATCTATTCAACATACATGCATACATTCATGTATTATCATAGCATAAAGAACCATCCCATAATACCTTTCCAAGTCTACTTGTGCAATGTAAAAGTGAAGTCCCATACCCCCACTCTTACTAAGTAAAGCTCATCAAGAAATCATAAGTATAGTTCGTGTCATATTCATTATCTTATAATGTAGGGAAAATAGCCATATCCGACATAGACCATGTGAGCTACCCCACACCGAAAGAAGGTGTCCTACTTGCCTAAGGTAGAACTAAATGTATAGCTTTTAGGTAGATTCACTAGCTAAAGACCTATGTGGGCATATAGTTATGGGATAGGGAGATTGCTTCTAGAAACCCAACCTATTGTATTGGCGGAGAAGCTTCCATCTCATGAGAATAATTTAGATGACCCGGCCTACTGTATTGACGGGAGGGCTGCTACCACATTTACCATATCCACTCGGTGCTAAGCACTATTTCCCAAATTATACATAATTCGTCTTGAATTGCATTTGCATGTATGAAGGAATATTTTGCCCTTCATTCAATACAACTCATAAAATAACTCATAGATTCAATTAGGTGAGGAGGGACTTTCAACCTTAGAATCATCATTAACATGTGAGTCAACCTTTCACATCATGTTCATAGTGTTTCATGAGAATAACCTTTCAATCAACACAATCACATTATCATCATCCTAGACAATTCATACACAGTCATGTGTAAGGGTAAGGGGAGAATGATCTTTCAACAATACCACAATTTACACAATAGTCATAGGATCTTCACTTTCTAAGTGAATCATAAGTTCATACACAACGTTCATCAACATGTACAAACCTTCATAATTTACCCTAGAAGGGTCATGAATCATATCTCATAATCACACCCATAAATACTACATTAGGCATGGATAAAAGAAGATTCAACAACTACAATACCCTAGACACAATTCATAGTATTCATCTTGCATCAATACACCCATCACAATTCATGAAATTGGGGTCATGGGGAAGTTTATGGAGGATTTTACTATAAAAATCACCATTAAACAAAAATTCAACCATAATATAAGAAAATTGACCCATTGAAATCGTTTTTAGGAAGAACCCATGGCTAGATTGAAAACACTATTTTTGAAGAATCTACCAATTCAAAATTAAGAGTTGAAGGGCTTCATGGAAGAAATATTTTTATGAATCAAGACTCCTATACCTTGATTGGAGATCCCACACGAAATTAAAGAAGAAAGGCTGCTCCTTGAACCATAAGCTTGACCTTGTTATTTCTCTTCAATGGAGTTTCTAGAGAGAGAATATTTGGAGAGGGGAGTTGGTTGTGATTTGAGTCTTGTTAGTTATGAAGTAAAATAGGTTAGTTAATGGTTTAAAAGTGGTTATATATGTCTAAATAAATGAATTAAAATGACCCCGCACTAATATAATAAGTCTTGGAATTAATGGTTTTGTCTAAGCCTTGGCAGAGTCTTTAACAACTTTTGTAGGGCGGGACCTACTCCCACCACCCACGGACCATAGGTGGGGTCACACCCCATCCTGCAGGTCCATGGTTTGGGTCTGCAGCCCCTCCTCTTAGCCAACTCAAGCCACCCACTCATGAGATCCCACCCACGGGGCTTGAGTGGGTCTACGGGTCTTTCTGCTAAGTCGTAGAATGGTACTGGAACTTGGAGGTTTGGGGGAGTTCTATCCTCGACTCATGACCCCCACCTATGGGGCATGATTCCACACATGACTCGTGGGTGCCCATTTCGTAGGTCATGTTGTTTTTGACAGCTTTTTGGCCAGCCCTATGGTCCTCTTCAAGGACCCTTGGGGGGGTCATGCCTTGACGTTTAGGTCCTAAAACATTATTACTAAGTAGGGGAGGTTATTTTACGACTCTTATCTTTAGGTTAGCCCAAATTAGGCTACTAGACTAAATACTAGGCTCTAGCTTAGTTCATTAGTTTTCCGGAGTGTTACATTATCTCCTCCTTGGGAACATTCGTCCTCGAATGATGATCTAGACACTAAAATAATTTAGAAACTCAAGATTAGCAGCCCATCATGCATGAAACATCAAAAATATGCACAATTTAAAAATGTACTATTCATTTCATGCACTATGCAAAAAGAGGAAACTTCAACTCCATCTCAAGACATAGTCAATGCAACACAAGGAAGCATGAACTACATCTACCAACCCAATATGCATGAAACTCATCAATTCACATAAACATAGGAGGAACTACCTTCTCCAACTCAAAGCAAGCTCAACACAACAATATGGAGTCAACATGCCAGTTCATAAGAAGCTTAACTAAGCATGTTCATCATAAACATAACTAAGCATGTTCATCATATCATCTCATGAAGTCAAATATGCAATCATCATACTAAAATGCAAATCAACATAAGAAACATATAAATCATGAAAACTCAATTTCTGACAAATATGAATTCTCACAAGAACATGCATATCATCAGGAAATCATAAAGAACACTTATAGCACATATGATTTCCAACTCACCAAACTCAAGAAAAACTACTTACCTCAAGTTTGGATAGGAGTAGAAGGAAAAATATGAGGATAGCGGGACTTCATGTCGGCCTCGGCCTCCAATGTAGCACCCTCAACTAAGTGATTCCTCCATAAAAGCTTAACGAAAGCTACTTTTTTGTTTCTCAACCTCTTAACTTGCCGATCTAGAATCTCTATCGGAATCTCTTCATAGGAAAGGTTTTCATCAATTCACAAACCCTCTAAAGGAATGATAGTTATCGGATCACCAATGCACTTCTTGAGCATAGAAACATGAGATACTAGGTGAACTGGAACCAATTTATTTGGCAAGTCTAATTCATAGGCAACTTTCCCAATACGCTGCAAAACTTGATATAGGCCCACATACCGAGGACTAAGTTTCCCCTTCTTGCCAAACCTCTTCACACCTTTCATAGGTGAGATTTTCAAGTAGATCCAATCGTTGACTTCAAATTCTAGGTCCCTCCTTCTATTGTCGGCATAAGACTTTTGCCGACTTTGGGCCGTCTTCAACCTCTCTCTAATGAGTCGGACATTCGCAATAGCCTCATAAACTAGCTCGGGACCAATTAGAGCAATTTCATAGGCAACTTTCCCAATACGCTTCAAAACTTGATAAGGGCCCATATACCAGGGACTAAGTTTTCCCTTCTTGCCAAACCTCATAACACCTTTCATAGGTGAGATTTTCAAGTAGACCCAATCGTTGACTTCAAATTCTAGGTCCCTCCTTCTATTGTCAACATAAGACTTTTGCTGACTTTGGGTCATCTTCAACCTCTCTCTAATAAGTCGGACATTCTCAATAGCCTCATAAACTTGTTCGGGACCATTTAGAGCAATTTCACCTACTTCAAACCAACCAATCGGAGATCTACACCTCCTACCGTATAGTGCTTCAAACAGAGCCATGACAATACTTGAGTGGTAACTATTGTTGTAGGCAAATTCTATCAATGGTAGATGGTCATCCCAATTACCTTGAAAATCTATCACACACGCCCTTAACATATCCTCTAAGGTTTGAATGGTGCGTTCCGCCTGACCATCCGTTTGAGGGTGAAAGGCCGTGCTAAGCTTGACCTTAGTGCCAAGCCGCTTTTGGAATGCCTTCCAAAAGTGTGAAGTAAATTAAGTACCCCAATCTGAAATAATAGATGAGGGAACTCCATGCAACTTCACTATCTCCTTGATGTACAATTTGGCATAGTCTTCCACCGAAAATGAAATCTTGACGGGAATAAAGTGGGCGGATTTCGTCATTCTATCAACAATGACCCAAATAGAATCATGTTGCCTTCTAGTACGAGGCAAACCCACTATAAAGTCCATGATCCCTCCCACTTCTAAGTGGTAATATCAATATTTTGGGACAAGCCTCTCGGTCTTAAGTGTTCGGCCTTTACTTGTTGACAATTTGGACATTTGGCTACAAAACCCGCTATATCCTTCTTCATACCACTCCACCAATAGACTTCCCGTAGATCACGGTACATCTTGGTTGCTCTCGAATGAATAGAATACTGTGAACCATGAGCTTCGTCTAAATTTTGCTCTCTCAAGCCATCGACATCCGGAACACATAATCGTCCTTGGTACCTAAGAACCCCATCTCCCCCTTAGGAGAAAGCCTCAACGGACTTGTTGAGTACCGATTCTTTCAACTCCATCAATATGGGATCAATGCATTGTTTAGACTTCACATCAACCACAAAGGAGGATTCGAAACCATGATGTACCATAACACCACCCTTGGTGAAATCCACTAGTTGGACACCTAACCGGGTCAGCCTGTGTACATCACGAACTAACTCCTTCTTCCCATCTTCTACATAGGCCACACTACCTATGGACAATCGACTTAGGGAATTTGCAACTACATTGGCTTTCCCGGGGTGGTAAAGGACACTCATGTCATAATCCTTTAAAAGCTCTAACTACCTTCTTTGTCGGAGATTCAAGTCTTTCTGGCTAAACACATATTGGAGACTATTGTGATCTATGAACACATCAGCATGCATACCATATAGATAATGTCTCCATATTTTCAAAGAAAATACTACCGCCACTAATTCAAGATCATTGGTCGAATAATTCTTTTCATGGATTTTGAGTTGCCTTGAAGCATAGGAAATCACCTTACCATGTTGCATAAGCACACATCCCAAACCCACTCTGGAGGCGTCATAATAAACAACAAAACCATCGGTACCCTCCGGTAAGGTCAACACCTGAGCGCAAGTAAGTCTATCTTTCAACTCTTGGAAGCTTTTCTCACATGCCTCCGACCACTCAAACTTAGCCTTCTTTTGAGTTAAAGTAGTCAACGGAGAACTAATGGAAGAAAAACCCTCAACAAACCTCCTATAGTAATTGGAAAAACCCAAAAAGCTTCTAATATCGGTAGGAGTTAGAGGTCTAGGCCAACCTTTGACCGCATCCGTCTTCTTAGGATCTACCTCAATACCCTTGCTCGACACAATATGACCAAGGAAGGCTACATACTTTAGCTAAAACTCACACTTACTAAACTTTGCATACAATTGGTGGTCTTTGAGGACTTGCAATACAATTCTCAAATGGTTCATGTGCTCATTTTAATTCTTTGAGTAGATCAAAATGTCATCAATAAACACTATCACAAACATATCAAGATACTGCCCGAAAACCCTATTCATTAGGTCCATGAATGCCGCCGGGGTAATTGGTCAACCCAAATGACATCACCATAAATTCATAGTGACCGTACCGGGTCCTAAAGGCTGTCTTGGAAATGTCAACCTCTCTTACCCTTAGTTGATGGTAACCGAAACGAAGATCTATTTTGGAGATATAGTTAGCCCCTTGGAGTTGATCAAACAAGTCGTCGATTCTTGGAAGGGGATACTTATTCTTTATTGTCACTTTGTTTAGTTGGCGATAATCAATACACATTCTAAGGGACCCATCCTTCTTTTTAACAAATAATACCGGAGCACCCCAAGGAGAGATACTTGGTTGAATAAAGCCTTTGTCTAACAAATCCTTGAGTTGCTCCTTCAACTCTTTCAACTCGACCGGAGCCATTCTATAAGAAAGAATGGAGATAGGTTGCGTATCCGGCAAGAGATCAATGCCAAAGTCTATTTCCCATTTGGGAGGAATATCGGGTAAGTCATCAAGAAAGACTTCCAGAAACTCACTCACCACGGGGACCGACTCTAAGGAAGGGGTTTCGGGCTCAACATCCATAACCCTAACAATATGGTAAATACATCCCTTGGAGATTATTTTCCTAGGTTTGAGCCAAGAAACAATTTGACCTCTAGGGATAGAATTTCGCCCCTTCCACTCTAAAGTAGACTCATTTGGGAATTGGAACTTTACTACCCAAGTCCTACAATCAATAGTGGCATAACATGCATGCAACTAATCCATACCCAAAATCACATCAAAATCTAACATATTTAACTCCACTAAATCCACCAAGGTAACTTTATGGGACAAGGAAATAAGACAACTTCTATAAACTCTTTTTGCCACTACCGAGTCACCAACCGGGGTAGACACCGAAAAACGTTCTTCTAACACATCAGGGAGTATTCAAAATTTCATAGCCACAAAAGGTGTAACAAAAGACAAGGTGGCACCGGGGTCTAATAATGCATAAACATCAATAGAAAAGACTTGCAACATACCCATCACCACATTTGGGGAACTCTCTTTGTCACCTCAGGATTGAAGAGCATAGAAGCGATTCTTTTTGGGAGCATTGGAGTTTGAACCACTAGGAGGACTTTGCTTATCATCTCTCCCTTTGGTCGTACGGGTTGGGCAATCTTTCAATTGATGACCACTCTTTCCACAACCATAGCACACACCCATGTCAGTAAGATATTTATGTTCATGCATCATACTGCACTTGGCACAAGTAGTTCTCACCATGGGATATCCCCCACTATTGCCTCCTTGAGGCTTTGGGTTAGGCACCCTATCTTTGTTGACCCTTGGAGCACTAGAAGAGCCTTGGTTGGAAAACCTCTTCTTAAACCTTAGTCTACCTTGACCCTCGAAGTTGCCCTTAGAAGAATTCCATCATTGGTCCTTGCCCTCTTTACCTCTCTATTCTTGTCTAGGTGTTTCTCATCCTCCATTTTGTTAGCATACACCATAATACATGATATATCCATATTATCATGAAGCATAGCCGAACGACATTCTTTTCTCACCAAACTTGACACGCCCGTTACAAACCTACTCATTTCATCTCTAGGATCTGCCACTAAGGATGGAGCATATTTGGACAATTAGGTAAACTTTAGAGAATATTCTTCAACACCCATACCTCTTTGAAGAAGGTTTTTAAATTCCTCCACCTTGGCTTCCCTCTTCTCACGGGGAAAAAACCCTTCAAGGAACGCTTTCTTGAACACTTCCCAATTTATGGGACCTGCCTCTACCGGCCTATTCTTTTTCCATTGGGCATACCATACTTGAGCCACTCCCTTCAATTGATGAGTGGCTAGCTCCGCTTTCTCCACTGGAGTCACCGCCATAGCATCAATTATCTTATAGATCTCTTCCACAAACTCTAGTGGGTCTTTCCTCACTTTGGAACCAAAGAATGTAGGAGAGCTCATCCTTGTGAAATCTCTCAACATTGAAGCCATGGTGCTCACACTATGGTTCACACAGGGCCCAACATCTCAGTTGACTTAGGCTGTCATAACTTGGGCGTCAGTTGTCACAGCTTGAGCTTGAGTCATCATGACTTGAGTCATTTTGGAGAGCCGTCTTTATTTCCACATTGGTCATAGCCCCCTCATCATCGTGAGCTTGAGGGTCTTGAGGAGCTTGGGGAGGAACTCCCTCATTCACGTTCTCTTCTTCCATCCTCTTTGCATTCGCCCTTCTTGTATTCATAGCCTATAAACACAAGAGAAGGGTTAGGAAAAAGGACTTCATAGAGTTAGAACTCTAAGCACGACTAAGGAGTAATGAATGAAGTGAACTTTCCTAAACATCTTATAGCCTCTCATTCATAAGTGTGGCGCACTTCACACTCATGAACAAGACTCTACTAGACGTGGTTTATGAGACATCAACCTAAAAATCATCCCGAAACCTTATTCTCGGATACCAAGTTTGTCACGACTCAGGGGTACCCCCTAGATGCAACACGGCGTACTTGACCCCGAAGGGGTCTCATACAATCCCTTAGCATACATAAACATAAGAAAATAGAAATGATGCAGAATTTAAAAAATTATACAATCGAAGCCTTTCTCATAAAATCAAAACGAATCTAGACATTGCTTCATAATCCATCTACTATAATATAATTCCAATAGGGTCACAACTCTTTACAATCGAAAAGTTTCAAAAATTGAATATGAGAAAGTAACTAGAAGCACATGACATTTTGTCCTCGAACCATGAGGACTCACCATAAATCTTGGAGATAAGCAATCCAAGCCTTAGTCAAGAAAGGAAGTACACTTCACCTAGCCGGAACCTACACTTATAAAAGATGTAGAAGAAATAGGGGTTAGCACAAAAATGTACTAAGTATGAAAGCATGTATAAAAATCCTTGAAATATGATAAAAAGGACAATTTATTTAAAAGCATGCATTTGTCAAGTTTAAGAATCACTTATGCATTTTAATGTAAAACACAAGTCATAGCACCTTCATCACATAAATCCTCATAACATAGTAGAGCCATTACCTTAGCAACCCTAAGGTATACTTGTGAAACGTATGGCTGGCATCCCATAATACCAACCATACTAAGTACTCCTTTGAAGCCACCTTAGTCATACATATTATCTTTAGACCTCATCATAGTCAATAGTCATAGATAAGGAAATAGTCATGTACATTACTTGAACATAAGGAAAGTCATTCATAGCAAGAATCTATTCAACATAGATGCATACATTCATGTATTATCATAGCATAAAAAACCATCCCATAACACCTTTCCAAGTCCACTTGTGCAATGTAAAAGTGAAGACTCATACCCCCCCACTCTTACTAAGTAAATCTCATCAAGAAATCATAAGTATAGTTCGTGTCATATTCATTATCTTATAATGTAGGTAAAATAGCCATAACCGACATAGACCATGTGAGCTACATGGAATCAGCTGTCGTGTAACCCCACACCGAAAGAAAGTGTCCTACTTGCCTAAGGTAGAACTAAATGTATATCATTTAGGTAGATCCACTAGTTAAAGACCTATGTGGGAACATATTTATGGGATATGTAGATTGCTTTTAGAAACCCGACATACTGTATTGAGGGAGGAGCTTCCATCTCATGAGAATAATTTAGATGACCCGGCCTATTTTATTGACAGGAGGGCCTCTACCTCATTTACCATATCCACTCGGTGCCAAGCATTATTTCCCAAATTATACATAATTAGTCTTGAATTGAATTTGCATGTGTGAAGGCATATTTTACCCTTCATTCAATACAACTCATAAAATAGCTCATAGATTCAATTAGGTGAGGAGGGACTTTCAACCTTAGAATCATCATTAACATGTGAGTCAACCTTTCACATCATGTTCATAGTGTTTCATGAGAATAGCCTTTCAATCAACACAATCACATTATCATCATCCTAGATAATTCATACACATTCATGTGTAAGGGTAAGGGGAGAATGATCTTTCAATAATACCACAATTTACACAATAGTCATATGATCTTCACTTTCCAAATGAATCATAAGTTCATACACAACGTTCATCAACATGTACAAACCTTCATAATTTACCCTAGAAGGGTCATGAATCATGTCTCATAATAACACCTATAAATACTACATTAGGCATGGATAAAAGAAGATTCAACAACTACAATACCCTAGACACAATTCATAGTATTCATCATGCATCAATACACCCATCACAATTCATGAAATTGGGGTCATGGGGAAGTTCATGGGTTCAAGGGGGATTTTACTATAAAAATCACCATTAAACAAAAATTCAACCATAATATAAGACAATTTACCCATTTAAATCATTTTTAGGAAGAACCCATGGATAGATTGAAAACACTATTTTTGAAGAATCTACCAATTCGAAATTAAGAGTTGAAAGGCTTCATGGAAGAAAGCTTTCCATGAATCAAGACTCCCATACCTTGATTGGAGATCCCACACGAAATTGAAGAAGAAAGGCTGCTCCTTGAACCCTAAGCTTGACTTTGTTCTTGCTCTACAATAGAGTTTCTAGAGATAGAATATTTAAAGAGGGGAGTTGGTTGTGATTTGAGTTTTTTGAGTTATAAAGTAGAATAGGTTATTTAATGGTTTAAAAGTGCTTATATATGTCTAAATAAATGAATTAAAATGACCCCACACTAAATAATATGTCTTGGAATTAATGGTTTTGGCTAAGCCTTGGCCAAGTCTTTAACAACATTTGTAGGAGCGGCCCTATGCCCACCACCCACGGACCGTAGGTGGGATCATGCCCCATCCTACAGGTCCGTGGTTTGGATCAGCAGCCCCTCCTCTTGGCCAACTCAAGCCACCCACTCACGAGACCCCACCCACGGGGCTTGAGTGGGTTTACGGACCGTACTGCTAAGTCATAGAATGGTACTGGAACTTGGAGGTTTGGGGGAGGTCTAGCCTCGACTCACGACCCCCACCTATGGGGCGTGAGTCCACCCACGACTCGTGAGTTCCCATTTCGTGGGTCATGTTGATTTTGACAGCTTTTTGGCCTGCCCTATGGTCCTCCTCAAGGACCTTTGGGGGGGTCATACCTTGACGTTTAGGTCCTGAAACATTAGTACTAAGTAGGGGAGGTTATTTTATGGCTCTTATCTTTACGTTAACCCTAATTAGGCTACTAGACTACATACTAGGCTCTAGCTTAGTTCTTTAGTTTTCCGGAGGTTTACAAGACAAGTGGCAATTACCCGTATACCGTAAACTATGTGCCACCATAGGTTGTCTTAGATAGACATTAGCTAATGGAGCCACTCAAGTTACAGAGTTATGGATCTTACCTTGGCAAGTAAGAAAATCTCTTTTCGGTGTGGGATAGACATCAGATTCCATGGTTTAGCTCACATGGTCTATTTGTCGGTTAATGGATACATCCCACAATAATGAACCAAGGGTATTTCTAGAAGTATCTTACAAGTGCTTTGATGATGTTTTATCTTGCATAGACCAATATTTCGAAATATGATTTCTACATGTTATTTTATGATATAACTTGGTAAATGCATGTCATTCAAAGTCCTTTTTAGCGTGATTCATACATCTTATGCATTTATATCATACTTGGTATATTCTATGTACTAACACATACTCTTGCCTATATTGTTTCACTAATGTAAGGTCCGACACTCCTATTTCACATCCTCGTGGCTAGTGATCACCTTAGTTTCTTTTGAAGATTGGTGAGTCCTCATATTTTGAGGACCAAACCCTTTATTGCTTATTGTATTACTTATCTATATTGTATGTGATGTACGGGTTGCGTCTCAATCACTCTTTGACGCAATAGATGGCTTTGAGAATATATTAGAGTTCTGCTACTTTTTCGACAAACTCTTTGTTATTAAGTTGTCTTTGAACTCTCTTTAATTTTTATTATCTTGTATGATGCATGCTAAGTGGCTTGCGTAGGGCCTCTCGGGGTCCTATAGGCCATGTCACATCTAGGGTGTACTTTGGATCGTCACAGCCTGACACCTCCTGAACACTCCAACGCATAGCCATGATCAACACGTGCCTCCAGCACTTTGAATCACCTCAATCGGAGCTCCCAAGCTCAAGAAATCGCATTTAAAAGAATGAGGGCTAAGCTGAAATTTCTGAGTGTAAATACCAGAAACTGGTCACTAAAAAGCAAAAATATGGTCGTTAAAAGTTAGATATCTACTCGCTAAAAGCGTGCACAACATATCAATACTTCAATTGGTTTGATCAAACTCCGAATTCTCCGACGGGAGTGTTCGGGATTTGTTCAGAACCCCGTGTGTGTAAATGAAATATGATATCCCATCGAATTCGACATTCCAGACTCAAAGGACCAATCAAATTTTCCATCCGAGGTCATTTTGATTAAAAGTGAGTCTGTAACACCCCTCTATTTGAAAGAGCTTGAATTAGAAAGAACCATTTTCGAAAAAAATGAAAAATCTGAAATTTGGCAAAGTTATGTTAGGAATGAGTTTTGGGTCAACTTCCAACGACCATAACTTTCAGGACAAGATGCGTTACGTGGCAAATAAGATATCAAATGATAGGTCTTGGAATTATCTTTACAACACCACTGAGTTTGCTAATTTTTGAGCTCGTATGAGGGAGATATGCCCGTTTGTAGTCAGGTTGTCTAGATATAGAAAGTTACCCGGATTTAAGAGGGGTATTATGGTCTTTCCCTCACCCAATTAAGTTATTTCATTTTTAGTAATTAATTAGGGGTTTATACAGAATTGGTTGAGTTTACGCACTCATAATTCACGCTAGGGCTTTGAGATAAGAGAAAAGAAGAGAAAAGCGAATGTTTCATCGCGTTCTTGAGTTTTCGCTTGTGGATATCGGCAAGGGTTAATCCCTAAGAGGTATGTGAGTTCACATAGCATTGGGTTCGTTCACCCATGCACCAATCATGATTTAATTTAGTGTATTTACATTCTTGAAAATAGAGTCATTGACTTCTTGATGGATTTTTGTTTAAGTTTCATTAGGATTTTGATTGTTGAGTTTGTGAGAAGTTATTGAGTGAATTGCATGAGATTTGAGGTTGTTTTCGAGTATATTATTGTATATTTTGGTTGGGTATTCGAATCTAAGTTTTTGGGGAACAAACCAATCAAATCTAGACGTTTTAAGGTCAAAAAACAAACAAGAAAATTTGTGGGTTTTCTGGGCAGCGGGCTGGCGCACCGCGCCCTTCAGTGAGCCAGAGTAAGGGTTCTATAGTTTACCCCTTGGGCAGCTGCGCCACTCAGTGTGTCCCAACTAGCCTTCTGTAGTTAAGGGTCTGGCCCCTGCGCCACTCAGTACGCCAGGGTCGCCAGCTCCTCTACCCTTTCCCACTTCTTTTCGTTTGAGTTCCCTTGAATCGTACCTATGTTTTCTAGTTGATTTCTACACTCAAAGGTACATCTCAACATTAGGAGATCATTGAAAAATATGAATCATAACCTTGAATCCATAAATTCAAATTCAAGGAAAGTTAAGAGCTAAGTCTAGAGAGTTCTTAGAGCCTTTTCAAGAAGTATTTTACGAATGCATTAAACTTGTTTTAAGACTTGAGCTTTGAGTGGAGTAAAAAGTAACAAATGAAGTTCATTTTCTTCAAAAGAGTATATGGGAACTATGTATACCCAAAGAGTAAATGTTTTCACATTTAAGCAAGAGAGGAAACACTGATTTCCAAGAGACCCTTTGGCTAGTTTTTGAGTAATTATCTCAAACCACAGAAAGAGTTATGTTTTTAAACATATGAGCTAGTTACATTTCGGTAGTAGTATTGAGCACCGATTTGGGGACAAGTTGAGTTCAGATAATTCAAGGTCTCTATTAACCGTGTGGCCAACATGGGTAAAAAAGGGTCATACTCTTTAGATGATTCCTTAATGCTTTTTATCATAGACTAGTGGATCCACTTAGTATTAAGGTTCTTTACCCAACCCCCCCCCGGCAAGGTATAGGACGGCTCTGGCACTGTGAGGCAAAATGTTGTATCATCACATAGCTCATAGTGATGGTTGTCGGTTAGAGAAACTCCCACAGAGATATTTTTGTATTCTTATATACACAGAGTTATTCGTATTTTCATATACAAACAAAGTTTAAATTGTATCCTTGCCTACAAACTGAGTTACTATGGTATTTTTCAATACATAGAGTTGTTATCCGCATGTTTTAAAAGCTTTTCTTTACATTGCGCTTATATTATTGTTTTATATTGAAATGAGTTTAGTTGAGTAGAGTTAAGACCAGGTGTGTTCCTTTAGTTCCTTTCAAGCTTATGTCTTCTTTTAGAATTCCCCTCACATGCTCCTACATTCAATGTACTGATGCCATTTGTCCTGCATTTTTTATGATGCATATACAGGTAACCATGATCAACATCCAGCACATTGTTGATCCAGTTGAGCTTCAGAGTTGTTGGTCAGCCTCCTTGCTTCCGGAGGATCCCTTTTTTTATTGTTTTCATTATTCTAGTTCAATAGGATGTCGTGGGTCGTGTCCTGACGTCTATCTCAGTTTTTAGAGGCTTCATAAATAGTCAATTATTGTTAGGTCATAAGTCTTTTTTGTTTTCAGTATTGATGTTGAGACTTGAGTTGCCAGTTTTGCTAGTTGAATGTTTCTTTTAAGACATTCTAAGTTTACTGCATGAGTTTATCTTTTGAGACTATTTTCTTGTTATTTAAATCTTCTACTAAGAGTTATGCCAGGCTAAGGGTTCACTTGGGGACAACAATAATGGTTCTCGAGTGCTAGTCCCGCCTAGGGTCTAGGCTCAGGGCGTGACAAACTTGGTATCAAAGAACAGTGTTCAAGACTCCTAGGGAGTTTATGAAGCCATGTCTGTAGAGTCGTAGTTATCGGTGTGAAGTGTTCCACATCTATAATTAGGAGGCTGCGACATTTAGGAATTATCTCACTTATTTCATACTCATTTCGTGCGATAGAGTTTATCTCTAAAAAGTTTCTTCTAATTCTTGCTTGCGCGTGTCTTTCAGATCATGCCTCCACGAAGAGTTGTTAGAGTCATCTCGCTAGAAAGAATGATGCACCATAGGATCAAGGAGTACCTAATGCACCCTAAGTGTAACCCCAAGGAGAGGTCAGCAATTCTGAGTTACGAGAAGCTATCCGGATGTTGAGTCAACCTGTGACCAATCAAGTTACAGAAAGTGGCTGATACTTCTAGGGTATGTGAGTTCTTAAGGATGAATCCTCCAAGCTTCACTGGTTCAAGTGTCACCGAGGATCCAGAAAACTTTGTAGAGGAACTTCAGAAGGTCTTTGAGATTATGCACATTGTTGATGCTGATAGGGTGGAACTAGATGCATACCAAATAATCAGTGTCGCTAGAATCTAGTTTGATCAATGGAAAAAGAATAGAGTTGAAGATTCACCACTTTTGAGTTGGTCTTTGTTTGAGGAGGCCTTCTTGGGGCGTTTGTTTCCCCGTGAACTGAGAGAACCAATGGTATGAGAATTCCTCACTCTTAAGCAGGGAATCTATGAATGTTCATGAGTACAGTATGAAGTTCACCCAATTTTTCCACTATGTTCCGAAGATGGTTGTTGATATGAGAAGCAGGATGAGTTTGTTCGTTACTGGGTAGTCTCGTCTGTCAAGTAAGGAAGGCAAGGCAGCTATGCTGATAGGAGATATGGACATAGCAAGGCTGATGATTCATGTGCAATAGGTTAAGGAAGAAAATCTGAGAGATTGGGAAGAGTTTCGAAATAAGAGAGCTAAGACAAGGAATGAGTCCAGACAGCAGAAGGGTAATGCCAACCGGTAATCTTTCCAATATAAACAAAAGGGACATGCTCCATCATCTACTAGTGCACCTGAACCAAGTAACATAGGTGAGTTCCACAATCAGAATTCACAAAATTTCAGAGCTAGACCTGTGCAATCTCAAAGTAGTGTGGCATAATGGGGTAATAGGACTCCTGCATGTGGTAACTATGGTAGGATCCACTCAGGGTGTGTCGTGACAGTTCCACTGGTTGCTTCAAGTGTGTTCAGAATGGTCGTTTTATGAAAGAGTGCCCTAAGAACAGACAAGGTAATGATAATTGGGGCAATACAGCCCAAACTTGTTCAGTTGCTCCACCAGTCAAATCTGAATCTAGAGGAGCTACTACTTAAGGGGAAGGCAGAGGAGCAAACTGTTTGTATGTTATCACTAGTAGCCAAGAGTAAGAGGATTCGCCAGATGTTGTCACTGGTATGATCCCAAGTCTTTAATTTTGATGTTTATGCTTTGCTAGATCTAGGAGCGAGTCTATCTTTTGTGACTCCTTATGTTGCGATGAATTTTGATGTTCTTTCTGAGAAACTTGTTAGGCCTTTCAATGTTTCTACACCTATTGGTAAGTCTATTCTAGCTGAGAGAGTTTATCGTGATTGTACCATTTCCGTCAATCAAAAGGGCACCATGGCTGACTTAGTTGAGTTAGATATGGTAGATTTTGATGTCATTCTAGGTATGGATTATCTTCATGCCTGTTATGCTTCAGTCGATTGTAGAACTCGAGTTGTTAAGTTCCATTTTCCTAATGATCCAGTTATAGAGTGGAAGAGTAGTTCAACAGTGCCTAAGGGTCATTTCATTTAGTACCTAAAGACGAGAAAGTAAGTTTCCAAGGGGTGTGTCTTTCACTTAGTTCGAGTTAATGACTCTAGTGTTGAGATACCTCCTATTTAGTCAGTTCCAGTAGTAAAAGAGTTTCCAGAAATCTTTCCAGATGATCTTCCCGGAGTCTCTCCTGAGAGAGAAATAGACTTCAATATAGATATTATTCCCTATACTCGTCTTATATTTATTCTGTCATATAGGATGGCACCAGCAGACTTAAAATATCTAAAAGAGTAGTTTAAAGATCTCATAGAGAAAGGTTTTATTTGACCAAATGTCTCACCTTCGGGCGCTCCGGTCTTATTTGTGAGAAAAAAGAATGCTTCTCTTAGAATTTGTATAGATTACCATCAATTGAACAAGGTTACTATCAAGAAAAAGTATCCTCTTCTGAGAATTGATGATCTCTTCAATCAATTTCAGGGTGCCACTTGTTTTTCTATCATAGACCTCTGATCAGGTTACCATCACTTGAGAGTAAGGGAATGTGATATTCCAAAGACAGCATTCAGGACCCGTTATGGTCATTATGAGTTCCTAGTTATGTCCTTTGGTTTGACCAATACTCATACAGTATTCATGGACCTTATGAATAGAGTATTCAAGCCTTATTTAGATATATTTTTTATCGTATTCATTGATGACATACTAATCTATTCGAGGAATGAGGAAGATCATGCTTGCTATCTCAGAATAGTTCCTTAAACTCTAAAGGATAGAGAGTTGTATGCTACGTTCTCTAAGTGTGAGTTCTGGCTTGAGTCTGTGGCATTCCTAGGCCACATTGGTTCCGGTGATGGAATTAGAGTTGACACTTAGAAAATAGAGGCAGTGCAGAATTGTCCTAGACCCACATCTCCAACTGATATTAGGAGTTTCTTAGGATTGGTTGGTTATTATAAAAGGTTTGTTGAAGGGTTCTCATCTATTTCGTCCCCTTTGACCAAGTTGACTCAGAAAATAGTGAAGTTTAAATGGTCTAAAGCTTGTGAGAAAAGCTTTCAGGGATTGAAAAAGTGGTTGCCTATTGCCCCAGTATTGACCTTACCAGAAGGTACGCAAGGTTTTGTGGTATATTGTGATGCATCCAAAGTTGGGTTGGGTTGTGTGTTAATGCAGAATGGTAAAATTATAGCATGCCTCCAGACAGCTGAAAGTTCACAAGAAGAATTATCCAACCCATGATCTAGAGTTGGCTGCCGTATTTTTTTCTTTGAAAATATGACATCATTATCTGTATGGTGTTTATGTAGATGTGTTCACCGATCAAAAGAGCCTTCAGTATGTGTTTAGTCATAAAGAGCTTAATCTCAAACAGAGAAAGTGGTTAGAGTTACTCAAGGATTATGACATGAGTATCCTCTATCACCCAGGTAAGGCTAATGTTGCTGCTGATGCTTTGAGCAGATTGTCTAGGGTAGTACCGCCCATTTTGAGGAAGACAAGAAAGAGTTAGCTAAAGATGTGCATAGACTTGCACGATTAGGAGTTCGACTATTGGATTCCACTGAAAGAGGAGTAGTGGTAATGAATGGGGCTGAATCATCATTAGTGTCAGAAGTGAAAGAGAAACAAGACCAAGATCCTATTTTGCTTGAATTGAAGGCAAATATTCATAAGCAAAAAGTAATGGCTTTTGAACAAGGGAGAGATGGTGTATTGAGGTATAAAGGTAGGCTGTGTGTTCCAAGGGTGGATGAACTCCAAGAGAGGATCATGGGGGAAGCTCATAGCTCTAGATAATCTATCCATCCGGGTTCCAAAAAGATGTATTGTGACTTGAGAGAGGTTTATTGGTGGCATAGTATGAAGAAAAATATTGCTGAGTTTGTTGCTAAATGCCCGAATTGTCAACAAGTGCAACAAAGGCCCGGTGGTATGGCTCACAATATAGAACTTCTAGAATGGAAGTGGGAGATGATCAATATGGATTTTATTACCGGTTTACCACGGTCTCAATGGTAGCATAATTCGATTTGGGTGATTGTAGATCGAATGACTAAATCAGCCCACTTCTTGCTGGTAAATACTATATATTCAGCAGAAGATTATGATAAGTTATATATTCAAGAGGTAGTAAGACTTCATGGAGTTTCATTGTCCATTATTTCAGATAGAGATGCACAATTTTGGAAGTCATTCCAGAAAGGTTTTGGTTCAAAGGTGAACTTGAGTACCTCTTTTCATCCAAAGACAGATGGTCAAACAGAGCGCACGATTCAGACTTTAGAAGATATGTTGAGGGATTGTGTGATTGATTTCAAGGGTAATTGGGATGATCACCTACTTCTCACTGAGTTTGCTTATAACAATAATTTTTATTCTAGCATCCAGATGGCTCTTTATGAAGCTCTTTATGGGAGAAGATGCAGATCTCCTATTAAATGGTTTGAAGTTGGTGAAGCTGGGTTAATAGGACCAGACTTAGTTCATCAAGCTATGGAGAAAGTGAGAGTTATTCAAGAGAGGTTGAAAACAGCGCAGAGTCGTTAGAAATCCTACACTAATGTTAGGAGAAGGGACTTAGAGTTTGAAGTAGATGATTGGGTATACTTGAAGGTTTCACCCATGAAGGGTGTTCTGAGATTTGGTAAAAATGGGAAGCTAGTCCCCGATATATTGGTCCTCATCGAATATCCAAGAGGATTGGTAATGCAGCTTATGAGTTTGAGCTACCATATAAGTTAGCAACAGTTCATCCCATTTTCCACATTTTTATGTTGAAAAGGTGTATGGACGATCCTTCACTAATTATACCAACTGAAGATATAGTTATTAAGGATAGCTTCTCTTATGAGGAGATTTTGGTTCAAATTCTAGACCGTTAGGTTCACAAATTGAGAACCAAGGAGGTAGCATCAGTCAAGGTCTTATGGAGAAATTAGTTTGTTGAGGAAGCTACATGGGAGGATGAGGAGGACATGAAGAAGATATATCCACATCTCTTTGAGTACGAAGACATTCCAGATCAAGGTACTAATTCTCTTCTTAGTACTATTTAATTGATATACTAAATGTGTAAGATATGCTTGTTCGGTGTTTGAGCTAAATGTTAGATATTATACCCCCTAGTCTACTAATAGTAATCTAATTCGAGGGCAAATGTTCTCAAGGGGTATATATTGTAACACCCAGCTATTTGAAAGAGCTAGAATTAGAAAGAACCATTTTTGGAAAGAAAGAAAAATCTGAAATTTGGCAAAGTTATGTTAAGAATGAGTTTTGGGTCAACTTCAAAATACTACAACTTTCAGTACATGATAACTTAGGTGTGAAATAAGATATCAAATGAACGGTCTTGGAATTATCTTTCCAACGCCACCGAGTTTGCTAATTTTCAAACTCGTATGAGAGAGATATGCTCGTTTGAAGTCGAGTTATCTAGATATGGAAAGTTACCCAGATTTAAGAAGGGTATTATGGTCTTTTCCTTACCCAATTAAGTTATTTCATTTTTAGTAATTAATTAGGGGTCTAAACTGAATTGGTTCAGTTTACGCACTCATATTACATGCTAGGGCTTTGAGAAAAGAGAAAAAAGGACAAAAACCAAGGTTTCGTCGCGTTCTTGAGTTTTCGCTTGCAGATTACACCAAGGGTTAATCCCTAAGAGGTATGTGAGTTCACATAGCATCGGATTTGTTCACCCACGCGCCAATCATGATTTAATTCAGTGAATTTAGGTTCTTGAAAGTAGAATCATTGAGTTCTTGATGGTTTTTTATTGAAGTTTCTATTGGGATCTTGATTGTTGAGTTTGTGAGAAGTTCTTGAGTTAATTTCATGAGATTTGAGGTTGTTTTCGAGAAGATTCTTGTATACTTTGGTTGGGTATTCGAATCTAAGTGTTTGGGAAGAAACCAATCGAATCTAGACGCTTTAGGGTCGAAAAACGAAAAAGAAAATTCGTGGGTTTTCTGGCTAGGGGCTGGCGCACCGCGCCACTCAGTGCACCAAAATAAGGGTCCTGGGGAGCTGCGCCACTCAGTGCGCCCCAACTTGCCTTCTGTAGTTTAGGGTCTGGTGCCCTACGCAACTCAGTACGCCAGGGTCGCCAGGTCCTCTACCCTTTCTCATTTCCTTCCGTTTGAGTTCCATTGAATCGTACCTATGTTTTCTAGTTAATTTCTACACTCTAAGGTACGTCTAAACATTATGAGATCATTCGTAATCATGAATCCATAAATTCAAATTTAAGGAAACGTAAGAGCCAAGTATAGAGAGTTCTTAGAGTCTTTTCAAGAAGTCTTTTACAAATACTTTAAACTTGTTTTAAGACTTGAGCTTTGAGTTGAGTAAAGAGTAACCAATGAAGTTCATTTTCTTCAAAAGAGTATATGGGAACTATGTATCCCAAAGAGTAAATGTTTTCACATTTAAGCAAGAGAGGAAACACCGATTTCCAAGAGAGCCTTTGAGCTAGTTTTTGAGTAATTATCTCAAACCACAGAAAGAGTTATGTTTTTAAAAATATGAGCTAGTTATATTTTCGGAGTAGTATTGAGCACCAATTTGGGGACAAGTTGAGTTCAGATAATTCAAAGTCTCCATAAACTGTATGGCCAGCTTGGGAAGAAAAGGCTCATACTTTTTAGATGATTCCTTAGTGCTTTTTAGCATAGAATAGTGGATCCACTTAGTAGTTAGGTTCTATACCCCCGGAAAGGTATAGGAGGGCCCTGGCAGCGTGAGGCAAAATGTTGTATTATCACATAGCTCATAGTGATGGTTGCCGGTTAGAGAAACTCGCACAAAGATATTTTTATATTCTTATATACACAGAGTTATTTGTATTTTCATATACAAACAAATTTTAAATTGTATCCTTGCATACAAACTGAGTTACTATTGTATTTTTCAATACACAAAGTTGGTATCTACATGTTTTGAAAGCTTTTCTTTATATTGCATGCATATTACTGTTTTATATTTAAATGAGTTGAGTTGAGACCAGGTATGTTCCATCAGTTCCTTTCAAGCTTATGTCTTGTTTTAGAATTCCCCTCGCATGTGCGTACATTCAATGTACTGATGCCATTTGGCCTGCATCTTTTATGATGAAGATACAAGTAACTAGGATCAGCATGCAACGCTTCGTTGATCCAGTTGAGCTTCAGAGTTCTTGGTGAGCCTACTTGCTTCTGGAGGATCCCCCTCTTTATTGTTTTCATTATTATAGCTCATTAGGATGTTGTGGGTCTTGTCCCGACGTCCATCTCAGTTGTTAGAGGCTTCATAGACAATCAGTTATTGTTACTTCACGAGTCTTTTCCATTTTCAGTATTGATGTTGAGACTTGAGATGCCATTTTGGCTAGTTTACTGTTTCATCTAAGACATTCTAAGTTTATTGCATGAGTATATGTTTCGAGACTGTTTTCTTGTTATATAAGTCTTCCGCTAAGATTTAAGTCAAGCCAAAGGTTCGCTTGGGGCCAGGAATGATTCTCGAGTGCCAGTCCCGCCCAGGGTGTAGGCTCTTGGTGTGACAGAGTCCCACACCCTAGTTCTGTTTTAAGCTAAAAACCACAACAATGATCAAAATGATACTGGAAGCCTAGGGAATTGCACGAAAGGTCATTCTAGACCAATCTCGACATTCGGAGTTAACCGCACTAACAGAATTATCATCTGAGCATGTTTACCAAGAATGTTTACCAAAGTCAACCCTTGGCTTCATCTTTAAAGTTAAAATGCCTAACCGGACAAACTCACACCAGAAGCCTCGGGGATCGAACCAACCATTCCCCTAGCCTAAAATGGCCCTTCCAAAGCTGATGAAACCGCCAAAATTGCATTTTGAGGCCCTCTTCTTGAATTTTTGATTGAAGTCAACCGTTCAAGTTTCAAAGGCTCCAAAATATGGAAACCTGCATAAAATCCAAATAAACGACCCGCCAACCGAACTTTATGTCCTAGCAAGTCATAAATAACTTGGGGTCACTACAGGAAAGCTCTAAATGCAAAAATGATTGAAACACGAATAAAATGGTCTAGAGGGTCATTACAATCCTTTTGAAGGAATAAAACATATCCACTAATTGGCTCAAAAATTACCAATTAACCCTTTATGTGAATGAAGCTTGATGATTGGGATAGAAGGTTAGTGAATAATATTGAGTTATGCTCATTCTATGACAGAAGTATGGGGCTAGCCTTCTGCTTCTTCACTATTTAGTGATATTAGTTAGTTATTCCATAGTTTCTTATCATTATATGTATATTACTATGATCAGTTGTTCATTTATTTTGTATCTTGATATTTTAAATATTTATATTCTTTAATCCTTCATCGAAGACTTTTATTTTAGGTTGAGGTTTTTTTTAAATGACCTCTTTACTCCCATTATAGTAAGGATAAAGCATGTGTACGTTCTAGTCTCTCAAGATCTCACATGTGGATTACACTTGGTATGTTATTGTTGTTGTAACCTCTATTGTGAATGAAATTCTAATTTTCAGAAAATAATACTACAATATTTATTATTTATCTTTATTTACAACACTTGTGATATACAATTTATATATTTCTCAATATATTTAGGTACTAACAACTAGTTGTATAAAAATGAAAAAAAATAAAAATTCAAGATTGAAAATCATCAGTTCTTTTAGGTTTGATCTTTTAATCAGTTTAGGAAAAATAGATATACATTTACCAAATTATTCTAACATATTATATTAGAACATATATATGATTCTGAATTAGAACATAATAATTATTTTACCTGATCATTTTTCAAAGATATCATCTTAGTCAAACTTTTAAACAACATTTCATAACTTTTCAACAAGGAAACAAATTATAGATAGTTAAAAAATTAAATAAGTTTGATTTTACTGTCCATTTTAATTTATCAAAATCTGGCACAAACACACTATAAATAGCCTCTTACAATTTACACCAAATTATATCATTGAAATTAACTTGACATTAATTTTGATTAAGAATGCCCAAGTTTTTGAACTTTGCTCTTTGTTTCCTTCTCATTATTTTGGGTTTGTCTTTTATATTCTTTATCTATTTTTAAATGTGATATTGAACCTCTTCATTTTTATGACGTATATGATATTTGAACTTTTGAGTTATAAATTTTATATACTGATAATGTGAGGAATGTTTCATGATATATATGTATAATTTCATTGGTAGTAATAGGTTGTTTCTTTGTTTTCAAGTAACCATCTTTGAGTTTATATAGAGAGTAAATTACCAAATGTTATAGGTCAACTTCACCTGAATATATACAAATTATGTAATGTTCATAGAAGACACAATCAATAGGTTACTACTCCGACTGACTATGCATATTTCCCTTAGTTAATTTTGCATGAAAATGCAAACATATATAGTAGTGTCATAGGCTTATGATGGAAAAAGAAAAAATTAGTCTTTCTTTTTTTGCATGTATGTAATGAAATGTTATTTTTAATGAATAAATTCAGGTGAATTTAACATTATCAATTGGTAAAACTGGAAATCCAACACAAATATTATCACAACTTATATTTCCACAAAGCCTCTAGGAGTACTATACATCAAGTAGTCGGGAAAAGATCTCACGCCAGTGCACAAATAGTTTGTGTGTGAGTTCCATGAGTGAACTGGGTATTTGCATTTGTGATCATGTGGGATATGTTTCATGCATTTGTAATTCAAGAATTGTAAATGGTAACATGTAACATGTTGTTCCTGTTGATATATAATATGTATGCATGTGTTGTCCTATAATACTATGTTGTAGTTACTTTCTTACATTCTCGTTTTGGAATTGACTATATGATTCTACCAGTATACTGTGTTTGTATACTAATATACACTTGTTCCTTCCTTGTCCACTACAAGATATATTCAGGCAGCTTCTTTGAGACCTCAATTAAGATACATACTTGAACGTTTGAATCCAAGGATGAGCTATACTCTTCTGGGCTACCATGGATTCATCTCTATTTCTTTGTCCATCTTTTCTAGCACAGACACTTCAGACTAATAGATTTTTGCTTTATATTTTTCAGGGTAACATCTCATTCATGAGTGTCTAGAGCTTTGGTACAATGACTTTCAGATTTTATGGGGTTTTGATGAATCCGAGATTTGGACTCATTTGAGGCTTTGTTTATATAGATTTAGTGTCCTCAAATGCTTAATTTGTGCCATAAACAGATGTTAAATCCTTGGTTTTCAGGTCTATGGATTGATGAACAAAGCAAGGATACTAAGAGCAAAAAGGAACAAAACAAACTGAAGAAATGAAGAAAGGCAAGCCTGGTGATCACCAAGAGCACTTGGCGAATCACCGAGTATCTATCTAACCGCCTAAAGTTCCAGTGTGCCAAGCCCTAAAGAAAAGAATCAAGTCGGTGACGAAAAGGAGCAGTCGACGGATCACCGAGTAGTTCCGCGAAGCCAATATATATCACCCAAAGTTACAGACCTTGAGGATGCTGAATGTCAGGGCGAAAAGGCGATGGAAGAGATCAAAGGGCGGCTCGAGTGGTTCGGCGAGCCCGATTTACTTCTCCAAATGGCCATTCGTGGATTATTTTTGGTAACTATAAATTAGATTTCGAACATTCAGTTTAAGGATATGTTATCTCGAGAAAACGAAATTAGCTTAGAACAGTTTTCTCTTGAGTTTTTCCTAGTCTTTGAAGAACCTTAGAGATTCAATTTGGAGATTTTGGAAGTGGGCTCCGAATATTCTTCAAATTAACATTGTAAAGACTAAATATCTCTTACCTAGTTGATGTCTAATCGATTCCGTACTATTTTTTACCTTTTTATGATGCTTGGATAAAACCCCAATTCTTGGGGTGTGATCATGTTATTATGGGTTGAATTAGTTTATGGGTATTGTTAATTGCTAGTCTAAATGCTGAATTAAAGTGAGGTTAATCATTAATTGTGGGTTATTTTATGAGTTGTAGTTGCAAATGCAACTCTACCTTTGTGTTATTGGCTTGCTTGAGAGAGAGGTTTTAGAACTAAAATTATTGATTGATGATTTGTGGCTATTGGGTTGAGCTGGGTTTAGCTCAAGAGAGTGAATCCTAACCCCAATCCTACCCATCTAGCTTGAAAGTGTGGATGTATCAAGGTGTGGGATGTTCTTCATTGTCTTGCTTGTTGATGTTCGAAAGAAATTACATGATTTGGGGTAGTTGTTTAAGAGAAAGTTATCTCCCTTATAGTCTAACCTACTCAGTGATTTTCAGCGGTTTACTAGTAGTTTCAATTACCCATATATCAAAATTTGCCTATAATCGATCACAGCTCGAGAATCTATCTCCTTATTGTCATTTCGAATTGTTTGTGACTATTGTGTGGTTGATAATTGCAAATCAAAACCCCCATTTGACATTCGTGTCACTCATTTAATTTGATTAATGTCTTTTTTGATAATTTATATTCTTATGGTTGATTAAACCACATTAATACTTCTTAATTGAATTCTAAACACGTACCGCTCTCTGTGGGGTTCGACCTCAACTCATTTAGTTGAGTTTTATACTGATTTATGATTTTTCACACCCAGAATTGGATGAGGTGTGCTTGAAACGTTAAGATCAAAATGGCGCTGCTGCCGGGGAGTGGTGTTGTTTGAAATTCTTTTGGTGAAGTTGAATTGTGTTATTTTTAGCTATAGTTGAATCTACTTACTTTAGCTTTTGGTTTTGTGTTGCTCGTTAAAACATAGGAGGAAATGAGTGTTAACGGAAGTAATGGTAGCCAACTGGGCCACCAAGATGATGTCAGAAACCTCAATAATGTCAATGACCCAGCCCAAATGGGTGGTGTTGGGGCCATTCATTTGCCTCTTGGTGAAGGAAACGTTGTGTTTCACATCATAAGCACTATGCTTCAGCTCCTTCAACTGAAAGGTTTGTTTGGAGGGATACTTCATGAGGACCCCCATGAGCATATCAGAAATTTTGTTGGTGTGTATGGACCGTTCTCATTTAAGAACATATTGCAAGAATCAGTTCGACTGAGGTTGTTCCAATTTTCTCTAATGGGAGCGGCATGCTAGTGGTTGGCTTAGTTACCAAGAGATTCTATCACTTCGTGGAACGAGCTTATTACTACATTCCAAGTGCGATTCTTTCCCCCTTCGAAGATGATGACTCTTAGGGATAGTATCCAAAGCTTTAAGCATTTTAAAGGTGAGCCAATCCATGAGACGTGGCTAAGGTTTAAGAAGATAGTGATGCAGTGCCCAACTCATGGACTTCCAGATAAGGTGTTGCTGGAATATTTCTATAGAGGTCTTGATTCGGTAAACAGAAAAGTGGCTGACCAACTTTTTTTCGGGTAGTATAATGTGACATCCCTACGCAATAGAGTCCTAGCTCCTCGATTGCGCGACCAAGATAAACAAGGCATGGTATACTCGGGAAGACCAAGCCTCTCCTCTTACTTACAAAATGACAAAAGAACAAATCTAAAGGATCAAGAGAGAGACCAGAACTTGGCCAAAATGATGACCCAGCTAGATATCTTGGCCAAAGATGTCGTGGAATTTGAAGCGTTATACAATAAGAAAGTAAACTTCCTAGCCAATCAAGGAGAAAGTTATCGTGCAAACTACCCAAGGCAGAGTGGTAACCAAAGATGGAATAGAGAGGGGGAGAAGGATAGGTATATTCCTCCCCATGAGCGTCAAAAGCCAAAGGACTCTGAGAGTGGCCGAATAGAAGATATGCTCTCATGCATTCTCAACGAAGTCGAAGAATCTAACAAAGTGTTGAAAGAGATAAAAGATGATGTCTCGACTGAAAATTAGATGGTGACCTCTCATTCCGTCTCTATCAGTAAGCTGGAGACCGAAATAGGTCAAATGTCATCTCATCTAAACCCGAGACAACAAGGAAGTTTACCAGAGATACTATAGCAAACCCCGAGAATGAAGCTTGAATGAGTACTTGCATTGTGCCACGACGTTAACTAAGGCGCTTCTTGGGAGGCAACCCAAGTTTTTAATGCTTTCCGTTTGATTTTGAATAACGGGTGTTGATTGTGGAAGTTGAAAAATGGAATGTGTTTGAGAATGTGCAGGTTGGTGAGCCAAGAGTCCAGTCGGTGACTTGCCGAAGAGGTCGGCGAGCCCCACTTGGACAGCCGTTGGACCCAAAAAATTTGAAGTGGAAGTGTGTAAAACTCGGTGGGCCAAAGGCTGAATCAGCAACTCACCGAGCAGGTCGGTGAGCCCAATTTTTTCCTGTAAAACTCAATGAAGTAAGTCACCACTCGGCGGATCGTCAAGTGGTTCGGCGTGGTCGACTAATACCACTGAGTGGGCTGTGAATTGAAAGGTTTTAAAAGGCCAAACAGTTTAAAAATTCAGAATCATTCATATTCTCTTATTTCAAACCCCGTACATTATCACTCGCACCTTAGATCTTTTATATTTTCCTATTTTTATTTCTTTTTCTGTTGGATCTCGTGCTCAGATTTGAAATACATTGTCGCCTAGCATATCAAATTCTAAATTCGGAAGTCAGGTTGGTTTTCCGATCCTCAAACTCTAGATTAGTAGTTGAAATCGAATACCTTTGATAATTGTGTTTTGTTTTGTGTTTGGCCTATGTTTAAATCATGCTTAATGTGTTGATGTGCCTATTTCGTGTTTCGAACTTGTGCCTAATTGCTTGAAATAATGATTCCCCGAGTTTTGTGCATTAAAATTGATCGTAAATTATTGGGTTACAGTTAGTTTATGTTGGGTCTAGTTGGGTGAAGTCTAAGTAACCCCAAATTTTGCTAAATGACATACTTTTCCCAATGATGGAGTGTTTGACGTCATTCTTAAGGGCATAAGTCATCAAATGGCCAATTTTGGCCAAACTAGGGAAAGTCTAAGTACCCCGAAGGCATGGGTCGATTGGATCTGGTCCTAATTACATAATGTGTGTGTTTGATTTTGTTTTCAGGGGCTACGGGCTTGATTTTGGGAATTGGGGTCAAAATTTGGCACATTAGGAAGTTTGGTGAGCTGGGTCGAGCTCGCCGAACTGTTCGGTGGTTCGCCAATGTTCCTCTTGATCGCCCTTAATTTCGTGATTTGGCTTAGTTAAAGTCTGTAACTTTTGGTGGGAAGCCTGAGCTCGTCGAGTTCACTCGGCGACTCACCGAAAGGTCCCTTTGATCACCCTTTTTGTGCCCCTAACACCTAAAACACACTGTAAATTTTGGCGAGCTAGTCTGAGATCGCCAGATAGTGTCGGTGATCTGCCGAAGGTCCCTGAATATCACCGATTTTCCTGATTTCTGGAAATTTTTCAGGCTAGTCCTTTCAACGAACCCGATCTGGCTTGCCAAAGTGACTCGATGACTCGCCGACTGGTTCGATGAGTCTTTCTGCAACTTGAATTCTGCAAATATTCTTGAACCATTTCTAACTCTTTTCGATGTGCTTGCAGCTATGGCTAGATCCAAAGTACCAGGACGAGACATGCCACCCCACAGATGGGCAAATGGAATCGTCATCAATGAGGATGAAGCGGCATCCAAAGCAAAGGCAACTAAACTTCCTACCACTGGTGGGAAAGGCAAAGGCAACAGCAAGGCACCGCAGCTGCATCACCAGAGGTCAGCTCCGACAGAGAGGGAATCTACGTGACTCACCTCACCACTTCTGAAAGTGAGGGGGAGCACCAAGATCCTCAGGTTGTTATCTCTGAGCTTGAGGATGATCAGTTGTTATTGGCCCAGAGAGCTGAAATGTGCTCCAAGAGGATGCATGATCCATTTAGGATCCGGGTGCCTCAGAACACTCCTCCTCCTCATGTTCCATATCAAGTTGTGGTCCCAGCACCACCTGCACAATGTGCTCCTCCTCAGTCTCGCAACAGACTAAAGGTTGAGGGGCAAAGGACTATCATCGAGGAGAAGAGATTGTCCACATATGGTGTGGTGGACAGGTATCCGAAGATCTGGAGCACCTTGAAATCCCACAAATTCCAAATTTTTACTAAACCCCGTGGCCATTACATTCCTAATTGGGTCCGGGAGTTTTACACTGCCTATGGAGCTCTTGTGCGACAAGGAAAAAAGGAAGGCTACTACTTTCAAGCAAGTAGACTATGTGGTTGTCGGGGGTAAGAAAGTGAAGTGTGATAGTGATGATATCAATGCAGTATTGGAGTGCACTAGGAACATTGCAGACGACTACCAGAGCGTGATCAAGAAAACTTCATTGGAGGGCATGAAAAGCTGGTTGGCCCCTCTTTTATCCGACAACACTCCTAGGTGGATCGAGGCCGGAGTGTCAATCGAGAAGAAAGACATCAATGTGGCAACGAGGTACTAGTTAGGCTTCATCAATAGCACTATCATACCGTCCCAAAATGAGTCAATCATGTGCCACACAAAGGCAGCATGTCTTTGATCTATCATTGCCAGGAAGAGCATCAATCTAGGTGCCATCATTAAACAGGAGATGGCCATGACAGCATGGCAGAATCAGACATCTCTTAATTTTCTGGTGTTGATCACTGAGTTGTGCAGAAGAGCCCAGGTGCCACGTGATGAGAAGAAGGATATGGAAGTGATTCCCACCTCCTCTACCGACATCCGGTGCATTGAGGCTGAGTATTTGAAGGATGAGGCTGAGAAGAAGAGGGCAACCTCGGTGGATACATCCCCGGCTGTTGATATTGAGATACTACCTGCAGAGGCAATATTGCCTACTCCGACCTCTGGACATTCAGGTATTACTAGCTTTGCCCATACTATGACTCTGAGTTCTTCTACTACTGCCCTGCCTCTTAGGTCTCCTACTAGTACTGCCTTCCGACCTCCACTCATTTAGGCTATGCTATTACGGATCGGGCATCTAGCCCATTCTGTTGATGTGCGTGCCTCCAAGCTAGAGGCTACAGTCCCTGGGATGATTGAGAGAGATATCACCACTGCATTAACACCTATTAGAGAGTCTATTGATGTCCTCACGGCAAGGATTGAGGTGTGTGAGAGACGTCAGGGAGCCACTCATGAGGTGACGGCCCTGAAGTCTGCAATTGCAAAGTTGAGAAAAGTTGTGGACCAATTGAAGTTCAAAGATATGTCGATGATTTTTGGGACCATGAAGATCCCTGATGACCTGGACACGGATATGCAGCTTATTCTGATGTGCCTCCGACTACCACCGGAGATGAGGTTAGAGTTGAGGATGTGGCTGCAGAGTCTGAGGCTGAGACTGATGAGGAGCAGCTCGGTGTCCAGGAGAAGACCACATATGAGGGCCTGACTGAGGTTGAGAAGGCTATGGTGCATTCAGTCATTCAAACTTCGTTGAGAGAGACTTCCATGGCAGCCAGTGTTGATGTTACCCCGGGCACTGATGCCCAAGAACAGAGTGTTACACCGGGCACTGATGCCCCGACAGATGGAGCGACTGAGTAGATATGATCATTTTTACCTCCCTCTCTGTTGTTTTTATTGACTTTGGTTTTTTTTAGTTGCATTTGAGGACAACTGCTTTTCTTTTGTGGGTGGGTTGCGGTATTTCCATACCTACCTCTTGTGATTACATTTTGTTTGTATAGATTGGGTTTTGTGTTGTGATTGTATCTTGATCTTATCTCGTGGATGTTTGAGCTTATGGCTGCTTATTTTGAATGGAAATGGTTTTTAACCTATTTTGAAAATTTTGTGCCACCTCTTTTGTGTATGATTGTGGTTGTTTTTGTGCAAATTTGAGTATCGATTATGATCAATACCGATGACTTGAATAGTGCTCTTAATTGAATGAAATGAATACGCAGCTACGATGAGGTCAATGAAGTTGCATAGACAATGTGTGGACTTTTTGCATCTCATTCTGACTAGCCGGTTATCGAATGAAGTCTTTTGTTATGAACATTGCACACTATCATGAATAAATTGCTATCAATACCTTGTGTGATAAGCTTACCTTGAATATTATGTGTGATGACACCTAGAATTTGCCCCATTGGTCCGGTTGAATAAGTGATGCAAGCTCTTGAAATCATCTTAGGCAACAATTTTGATGAGTGAAACAAATTGACATTATACCTCTTTTTGTGTCCAACCTTGTGAGATGGTGTGAACCTTGCTTAAACCCCTTTGAGCCTTATCCTTTTCTTGGAAGAAACTTGAACAATTGTGATCCCTTTTTATCCGGTCACCCATAACTCTCATAAAGTGTGGTTTTATTGAATAGCCAAGCCTAAGTTAGGGGTGTGGTGAAAAGAGAAGGTAAATCAAGAAGTGTGAAAAATTCTCCTTTGAGCAATGGTGTTGAAAAAGATAGAACCCCTCCATATAAAAAAAAAGATAAAAAGAAAAGAAGAAAACAAAAGAAAAAAAACGAAAAAGTTGTGAAACAAAGTAGTTAAAGTTGCAAAAGAAATGGGATATCCGGTAGGCCATTTGAAAGTGAATAATGGGGTAAATTATGAGCACGATCAAAATGTTGAAAAAAAGGAAAAAAAAGTGATGTTCAAACCACATTTCATGAGGATAGCAGCCACTGAACCGAAATGACCATACCTTTACACTCAACCCCATTACAAACCTTGAAAAGACCTTTTTGATCTTGAGTGAGCTGAAACAAATGTTGACTGGAAAATAAAGGCAAACCTATGGGTGAAGTCATGCATGTGTTCATCTTTGTGAGTGTGAGAGTCGTATGTGATTCCGAAACTATAACTTGTTAAGAAATTGTGTGTGAATATGGAATCATCTTTGTGGTGAGGACATTTGAGTACCATTGTTGAGCTTGAACTTGCATTTAGAGCAAGTATTGTGAATATGAGCATCTTTGATAATGGTGAGTCACAATTTGAATTTTTGAGTGCACAATTGATCATTGCATGAGTAAGTTGAGTCTTGTTGTGTGCATTCATGTTGAGTCTTATGCAGTACTATGTGAGACATCCTTTTTGAATTGTTGAACTTGAGTTTTACATGAGGACAAGCAAAAGTTTAAGTTGGGGGTGTTGATGAGTCCGAGAATTGGACTCATTTGGGGCTTTATTTATATAGATTTAGTGTCCTCAAATGCTTAATTTGTGCCATAAGTTAATGTTAAATCCTTGGTTTTCAGGTATATGGATTGAGGAATAAAGCAAGGACACTAACATGAAAAAAGGAACAAAACAAACTGAAGAAATGAAGAAAGGCAAGCCTAGTGATCGCCAAGAGCACTTGGCGAATCACCGAGTGGCTATCTGACCGCCTAAAGTTCTAGTGTGCCAAGCCCTAAAGGAAAGAACCAAGTTGCCGACGAAAAGGAGCAGTCAACGGATCGCCGAGTAGTTTCGCAAAGCCAAGATAGATCACCCAAAGTTACAGACCTTGAGAATGCTAAATGCCAGGGCGAAAAGGCGATGGAAGAGATCAAAGGAAGGCTTGCCGAGTGGTTCGGCGAGCCCAACTTACTTCGCCGAATGGCCATTCGTGGATTATTTTTGGCAACTATAAATTAGATTTTGAACATTCAGTTTAAGGAGATGTTAATTGGAGAATACGAAATTAGCTTAGAACAGTTTTGTCTTGAGTTTTTCTTAGTTTTTGAAGAACCTTAGGGAATCAAATTTGGATATTTTGGAAGTGGGTTTTGAATATTCTTCAAATTGAGCATTGTAAAGACTAAATCTCTCTTACCCACTTGATGGCTAATCGCTTCGATAATAGTTTTTACCTTTTCATGATGTTTGGCTAAAACTCCAATTCTTGGGGTGTGATCATGTGATTATGATTTGAATTAGTTTATGGATATTGCTAATTACTAGTCTAAATGCTGAATTAAAGTGAGTTTAATAATTAATTGTGGGTTAATTTATGAGTTGTAGTTGCAAATGCAACTCTACCTTTGTGTTCTTGGCTTACTCGAGAGAGAGATTTTAGAACTAAAATTATTGGTTAATGATTTGTGGGTATTGGGTTGAGATGGGTTTAGCGAGAGAGAGTGAATTCTAAACCCAATCCTACCCATCTAGCTTGAAAGAGTGGATGTATTAAGGTGTGGGTTGTTCTTTATTGTCCTGCTTGTTGATGTTCGAAAGAAATCATTTGATTTGGGGTAGTTGTTCGAGAGAAAGCTGTCTCCCTTATAGTCTGGCCTACTCACTGATTTTCAGTTGTTTACTAGTAGTTTCAATTATCCATATATCAAAATTTACCTATAATCGGTCACATCCCGAGAATCTATCTCCTTATTGTTATTTCGAATTGTTTGTGACTGCTGTGTAGTTGATAATTTTGAAATCAAAACCCCTATTTGACATTCGTGTCACTACTTTAATTTGATTAATATCCTTTTCTATAATTTCTATTCATATGGCTGATTAGACCACATTCATACTTCTTAATTGGATTCTAAACACGTTCCACTCCCTATGGGATTCGACCCCAACTCATTTAGTTGGGTTTTATACTGATTTACAATCGTTGACACCTAGAATTGGATAAGGTGTGCTTGAAACGTTAAAATCAGGTTTTAATTCCAAAATAATTTTTGACAAGAGATTGAGTTTATGGGAACTGGATCCTTTTTTTATTTTAAACTCCTTAGTTGTTTTACTTTATTATTTGCCTTCTTAAAATGGTTTGATCGGTTATGTTGGGTTAGTAATTGGGTCTCCGACTGGATGGTTAGTGTGGGTTCCACTCACAACGATATGGGTCATGACACTATGTGACTTGAGACCCTTATTCGTGGAGAACCATTTGTTTACTATGGTAAACCTCGAAAACTTTGAATCCCATGTTATAACCAAGCCATGACAAGATTTCACAACTCCATTCCCAATTTTTTATTTTCACGAACTCTTAACCCATGGAAACCTTTATGATGGTAATATGGTCCTAAATACCCATAATGACGTAATATGTTGTTACAAGATTAAAATGAGTGATAATTAATTAAAACCAATGCATGCATACAATTTCATTTCTCAATGCATATGACGTTTTTCAAGGTCTTAAATATTGACATCTATTCTAGTAAATAATTTATAAATCCTTTTGAGAGAATATGAAACAAACTTGATTCCAACACAAGCACTGTTATATATATATTTATAGTTGAATACAAGTTACAACTAGAATACACACAACAAAGTAAGAGCGCACTAAATAAGGAGAGATTAATAGAAGAAGGTAATTAGAAGGGGATAAGATACAAGAATAAATAAAGGGGATGAGAGATAACTAACTACCAAAGCTTTGATATAATTTGCTTAACCGTTCTTTCTAATCCCTAGACCTTCTGAACAATAACTAATTTGGCCTGGATGCTAAATCAAACTCTCCAACATTTTACTAGGCCCAATATTATCAACTGAATCAGTCTTATTTACAACTTCTAGCCCATATACCCTTACAAAAGTTATCTTGCTTCACAACAATACTCCAGCCCTCATAAAGAACCTTGTCCTCAAGCTTTGAGTGGAGCCAATGTGACATTACAATAGTATTTATGTCCAAGCTTGAAGGTGAGTCGAGAGCTACTGCTTTATTATTAGAGTGAAACCAAGAATTTCCAACCTTAAGTACTAATAAATCAACTTCAGTGCCCTTTGCAGATACTAAATTACCAAGATGAATAACACAAACCCTACCTCCTGAAATTACATCAGTGTCTAGGCTTTCATGTTCCAACGATTGCTCTTAAATGCTTCCAAGGCCACTAAAATAATCAAAACAGTGCTTAAGCATTGTAGTAATATTAGTCTTACAAACACACCATTGTCCACTATCAAAGATGAAATAGTTTTTATCCTTAGTAATCACTTCCTTGTTAATTAAAGCAACAGTAGCAAGTGAAACTAATATCACCGATTCAACTGCAGTTAGCCACTTTGAGTTAACATATGCATACATATCTCTTACAATTGCAAATTGAACAAATGTCTGATAAGTAGTGGTGTAAGGATAGCACCATCGTCTTCTTGGATCCCACACTTGCATCATATGGTTAGCATATGTAATGAAGAAAAACGTGCTACTAGATTTCCAACAAAAGTAATATCTCCACATTCACTGTATAACCTGTTAGAGCCATTTCCTTGGAGGTTATTTCATCCGAAGGCCGTTCACTTATTGGAATACCACTGTCATTCTTTATAAAAAAAATTATCCAGATATAAATCCTCAATACTCTCAAGCTCCAACAAAAAATGAGCAAGATACATGTCTTCAAAAAACTCAGAGTCCATTTCTTGTTTACAAGAGCCAAAATCCAGAGAAGTTGTTGTAGCATACCTCTCTTATATATCTATTTTGGGACGTCCATAGAAAAACTAGACTTTGCTGGCATCAGCACCTATAACATATTTATTGAGAATTTCAATAGGAGCATCTAATGACGCCACAGTGAATACCTTGGGGTAATTACTATTTAACATTTTATCAAACATCTTGTGATCATCAACTTTGGTAGGGTATTATGATTGCTCATCATAGTTTTGAGGCAAGGATGAATTAGTTACTTATGCAAGGCAAGTCAAACGTATATCTGACTCACTTAAATCCGATGAAACAACCTCAAAACAACTTGGGTACTTAGTCCCAAAGGGTACCTTCCAGAGATTGGTTAAGCGATCTTCTAGTGATTTGAGATGTCATTTACGGAAGCGAATCAACAATATCGCAGTAAAGTGTTCCCAATCTGCCAATTGCTTGTTCTGAAAAAGACATTGGTACCACATTAAAGCCTCTCCATCGAGATAGGACGAGGAAAGATATAACATGTGGTTTTATGAAATTTCATTGAAGTTGAAGCAGCGTTCAGCCTGAGAAATCCATAGCTTTGGATTCTTACCACAAAATCGTTGGAATTCCATCGGGTTAGGTTTACTTGTTGTAAGGTTTCCAAACAACTCCTGTAAAAGTTTCTTTTAGTACCTTCTTTTAATATCATTGGAAACAGAATTGTGAATAAGCAGAAATCATTGTTTGAGTGGCACATGTATATCTTGCTAATTAGTATTAATTTTTTTAAATGATATAAATAATATTGAAGTATGTATGTGATGAAAATTCTTAGACAAAAATACATGTACGAATTAATGAATATTAGATTATTGGACTGATATTTATTGTCATCGCAAGCACTAACTTTAGTAAAAAATGATTTAAAATTATGAACATGAGTATCTTTTCCTAGAGATGAAATATGCATTTTGGAAGGAAAAAAGTTTTTTTGTAATACCTTCTTTTAATATCATTAGATCAGAATAGTGAATAAGCAGAAACATCATTTGAGGGACATGTGTATCTCTTGCTAATTATTATTAATGTTTTTAACTGATATGGATAATATTGAAGTACGTATGTCATGAAAATTCTTAGAGGAAAACACAAGTACGGATTAACGAATGATTAGCTCATTGAACTGATATTTATTGTCATAGCTAAGCATTAACTTCCAAAATTTATTTTCAAATTATGAACCTGAGAATATCCTTTATTTTCTAAAGATGAAATTTTAATTCGGGGAGGAAAAAGTTTCTTTTAGTGCCTTTGTTAATATCATTGGATCAGAATAGTGAATAAGCAGAAACCACATTTGAGGGAACCCACGAATAGTACAAAAAATGAGTAAATCAAAAGATTATAAGGATAGAAAGTTATTAAAGAATAAAATGTGTTTTTTAAATATATTTTAAAGATATGATTAAACAAAAAAATTTGCAAATAAAAGTGTTGATGTTATAACCGTTCATAAATGTAACACCCCGAAAATTTCTAAGTTAAGCCCCAAACCACTCTTGAATTGTGTATAAGGTCGTACTAAGTAATTATTAATTGTTCTTAGATGATAAGTTCAATTCTTTTGTGTGGGAATGATTTTGGATATCAATTAAGGTCACTAGGACCCCCCACCCCCTAGCACAAAGTTAAGTTGAAAGCATCCTTACCGATTAAGTTTTGACGTAAGATTATACATAGGTCAATTTCAAACGATAATATCTCTCAGTACATAACGAATTAGGTAGCCTATAAACTATTAAATTAAAGAATTTTGAGTCCTTTTTTCAACGCCGCCAAGTTTGCCTCATTTCGAGTTCACAGTAAAAAGTTATGCCCATTTTAGTGAAGCCATGTCAGGCAGGTGAAGTTTCATGGCTGGCTATACGTCCCGTGAAGTGTTTCATGGACCGTGAAGCCTTAAACGGTCCGTGAAACCTCCCTTTAAAGGCACTTCGACATTTTTTAAGTTGGGGTTATTTTGATATTTTCCCTATACGTTTGGTACTTAAACTACATTGTTTTAACCCCTATTCTAAACCTAAGACACAATGTTTTACACCTAATTAAGGGCTTGGAAAGTGTTAATCGAATCTTTTACATTCATTAACACCACAAGTCATTAGAGCAAAGTTTCAAGCGGAGAAAATCTAGGGTTTCAAGAGTTCTTGAAGATTCATCGATTTAGCCAAGAACTTCATTCTTCGAGGTATAAGGCTATCATAGTGTTGGACTAGTTTTTCCTCACGCCCTACATCTACTTTCAAATTAGTAAAAGAGTAATCTAGGGTTCTACCTTAATTTCAGAATTCTTGAGATGAGTTAATTTTGAGTTCTTGAGTTCCTGGATCTTTTTGAAATTCTATTTCTAATTATTGAATTGTTATATGTTATTCATTGAGATTCTTGAGTTGATTCATTCATGTTTATATTTCAACATGAACCCTATGAATTGAGTATTTTTTAGATGAGTAGTATCATTGGATTCTGAGTATTGAGTTATCTATATTGTTATTGAGATCCTTTTGTTGATTCATTCATGTCTATATTTCAAGAACCCTATTTTGAGTTATAAATTTTGAGAATCTTTTAAAGCCAACATTTGTGTTTTAGACTGAGTTTTTGAGGAAGTAAAGAGAAGTTTGAGAAAAAGTATAAGGGAACTAAGAATTTCCCAAATATTTCATTTTTACATGTGTTGACATCCTTAAAATGGCACAACGTCGCAGTGACTCACAAAAAATAATAATCAATTTTAAAAAGAATTAAAGAATTTAAAGGGAACAAATTTAATTTTAAGGGAGTCACCACCTAATTTTAGGAAAAAATTAGGAAACCAATTAATTAATTAATAAAAATATCAATGAAACCAATAGATTCTAGGTAAGAGTTCAAGTTATTCCGAAGGAAATGTATTAGGCATCCTTCAAAATCCACAACTTTGGGTCCCGACTGTATTCATTTTTTTCAAATTGAGGAGGAGATAAAAATAATGTACAAATATAATAAACAGTGATATAGACAAATAGTACAATAATACAATAATATTAGAAACGGCCTAAGGTTGCCTAACGTCAATAATATACACAATAATGAAAAACTATCATTCGAACTCCATTCGAGTAGCTTCCTCGGAAAGCAACTCTAGGTATCTGTAAAGACACTTAGTAAAAGTGTTAGTAATAAATAAATATGAATAAAAATAAATAAATCAAATAATAACTTTAAAATAAAAATATATCTTAATAACATGGGATGCCTTGGAAATCGACAATAATTTCTTCATCGATCAATTTTAACATACAACATATATAAACGTAACTAAATTTTCATCTTTTAAAATGGGGAAATCTCGAAAATCGACGGAGAGATTTTTTTCATTGGCCAATTTTAGCATTCTCATAACACAATTAACAAATATAGCAACAACAAATAATTTAACAAATGAAAGAATGTCAAGATGATAGAAAATTAACCAATATTAAAATAATGTAAGCTTCATTAGAATAAACTTTCAACACAATATAATCAAACTAACGGTATGCAACAGTGGTTCAAAATAATAACAAAACCATAAATAATGACCAACAAATAATATACAAACACTGTCTAAAAGTAACAAATAAAATGAGTATTAACAAATGTAACGAATAAAATGAATGGCATTTAAAAATGTAATTTAACTTAAAATAATGATTTAACCAACTGACACAATATTCACAAAATGTTCAACTGATTGTGACAAAAATAATATAATCAAAATTAACCGATAAATATCCTAATATTTTTCAAAAATAATAATAATAATCGAAAAATTGCATTAAAATTGCAAAACATGTATTTTGATCTATTTAGTTAATAAAACAATTAAAAGTATTAACTTTGAAAAATATCATACCAAAATTTGGTGTCAACAACTTTCCCCTATGTTTGATTAGTATCGATGAAAAAGATCCTGGTCAAACAAAGTTGATGAACCCAAATTTGATTTTATAAACTTTGAACAAAATAATATGAGATGTTAGTAGTGCTTTTGAACAACACTCTACGTCCGTCAATAGGGCTACAAATAACAAAAAGAAGGCAAGGATTGATCATAAACTAAAAGCATTCACATGCCTTCGATGTTACTTTCAAAATTGTACAATGAAGATTGTGTACCTCCTTGAAAGGAAGACTATGAATAACATGTCACTTTTAATGATGTGACGACTTAACTTGTCTCTTGAAAGGCAGACGACCCAACTTTAATATAACATATCACTTTGAATGAGGTGACAACCCATCGTGTCTCTTGAAAGGCAGACAACCTTATTTGAATGTAATATGTCACTTTGAACGAGGCGACAACCCAATGTCTCTTGAAAGGCAGACGACCCAATTTGAATGTAGTATGTCACTTTGAATGAGGTGACAATCTAACGCGTCTCTTTGAAAGGGGGACAACCCAATTTGAACGTATTATATCACTTTGAATAAGGTGACAGCCCAACGTCTCTCTTTGAAAGGGGGCTAATCCAATTTGAACTTGATAAGCCACTTGAAGAAAGGTGACAACCTAACATGTGTTTTGAAAGGGAGACAACCCAAATTGAATTTAACATGTCACTTGAAGGGAGATGACAATCCAATCTTGAACTTAATATGTCACTTGAAGGGATGTGATAACGCATCATGACTCTTTGAAAAGCAGAAGACCCATTTTGAATATAACATGTCACTCTGAACGAGGTGACAACCCAACGTGTCTCTTTAAAAGGAGAACAACCCAATTGGAATGTTACATGTCACTTGAAGGGAGGTGACAACCCAACGTGTCTCTTGAAAGGCAGACAACCCAATTTGAATTTAACATATCATTTTGAACTAGGTGACAATCCAACGCGTCTCTTGAAAGGAAAACGGCTCAATTTGAATGTAATATGTCACTTTGAACGAGGTGACAGCCTAATGTGTCTCTTGAATACCGATAACACAGTTTGAATATAACATGTCACTTTAAGGGATGTGACAACCCAACCCGTCTCTTTGAAAGGCGGACGACCTAACTTGAATGTAACAATGTCACTAGAAGGGAGATGACATCCCGATATGTCTCTTGAAAGGCAGACGGCCAATTTGAACTTAACATGTCATTTGAAGAGAGAAGACAACCCAACGTGTCTCTTTAAAGGCGGACAATCCAATCTTAAACTTAACATGTGATCACTTAGAGGGAGGTGACAATCTGACATATCTTTTGAAAGGGAGACACCCCAATTTGAACTTAACATATCACTTGAAGGGAGGTGACAACCCAATGTGTCTCTTTAAAAGCGGGTGAACCAACTTGAACTCAACATGTCACTTTGAATAAAGTTACAACCCAACGCGTCTCATTAAAGGCGAGCGACCTAACTTGACATGTTGCTTAGAGGGAGGTGATAACCTTATGTGTCTCTTAAAAAGGTGGATGACCCAATCTTGAACTTATATTTTACTTGAAGGGATGTGACGACTCAACGTGTCTATTGAAAGGCAGACGATCCAATTTGAACTTAACATAATCTGCAACACAATTGTTAGTAGCAACTGTATCATAAATGCAATATAAATTATATAAACATGGTGTCATATGAACAATGAATAACATGATTAACTAATGCAATATTTTTAACATAATAACATCCTGAGATTAAAAAAATGTCAATTTGAATGGAATAACAAATAAAACTATGTCATTTTGAACAGGATGACAAACCAATTTAAAAAGAGCATCATTTTGAATGGCATGATAAATCAATTTTTTTTCTAAAAAAATATATCTAAAATAACAAGTCAACTTTAATATATGTCATTTTGAAGGGTATGACTACCCAATTTTAAAAGGATCATTTTATTTGAGATAACAAATATTTTTAAAAGATATCATTTCGAAAGGTATGACAACCTAAATTTAAAATGATGTTATTTTGAAGGGTATGACAACCCAAAAATACAATATTAATAATGAAATAGTCCACAAAGTTACTTTGGGCAAGTATTGAAAAGTGGGTGTCAACCCATTTTTATTTTATGAACAATGAAACATATTTTAGCTTGGCTAGCGCCAACAATAGTATTGCATAGAACTTTTCACAAAACTTTATCTTTCAACTGAGATTGACTTCATTGTAATTCCTATGGATTCAAATGGTACCTCAAATAACTCAAGTCTCCATAAATCATGTAGCCATCTTGGGTAGAAAAGGATCATACTTTTTAGATGATTCCTTGGTGCTTTTTAGCATAGACTAGTGGATCCACTTAGTCAATGAATTCTATATGACGGCAAAGTATAGGACAGTTCTGGCAGTGTGGGCAAGACGTTATATCATCACTTAGGCTTATAGTGGGTGTTGTCGGTTAGAGAAACTCCCATAGTATTATATTATTTTATATGTAAATTGAGTTGTTATTGTATTTCTTTGATACATTGAGTTGTCATCTACTATTTTAATGATTTGTATAAACTGCGCTTTTATTATTGTTTTACTTTGCATTTGAGTTGAGTATTCATGAGTTGAGTAAAGCTAAGGTAAGTGTTCTTTTCAGATTTCTTTCAAGCTTATGTTAGGTTTAGTTTTCCCCTCGCATGCTCGTACATTCAATGTACTGATGTCATTTGGTCTGCTTCTTTTAATGATGCAGATACAGGTAACCAGGATCAACATCCAGCGCCTCGTTGATCCAGTTGAGCACTCAGAGTCAGTTGGTGAGCCTCTTTGCTTTCAGAGGACCCCTTTTTATTGCTTTATAGTTATTTCATTAGGATGTCGTGCGTCTTGTCCCGATATCCATCTCAGTTGTTAGAGGCTTCATAGACAATTAGTAGTTCATTTGTCTTTACATTATTATTTCTTATGTTAAGACTTGAGTTGCCATTTTGGTTAAGTTGAATGGTTTATCTTTAAACGTTCTAAGTTGTCTTTCTGACAGTTGAGTAAAGATGCATTGAATCCTTGTATTAATGCTTTAAGTCTTCCGCTATGAGTTAAGTCAGGCCAAGGGTTGGCGTGGGGCCAACAATGGTTCTCGAGTGCCAGTCCCGCCCAGGGTGTAGACTCGGGGCGTGACAATAAAAAACGACCTAAGGTTTGCCAACGTCAACAATATACACAATAATGAAAACTTATCATTCGAACTCCATTTGAGTAGCTTCCTCGGCAAGCAACTCTTGGTACCTGTAAAGACACTTAGTAAAAGTGTTAGTAATAAATAAATATGAATAAAAATAAATAAATCAAATAAAAACTTAAAAATAAAAACCCGTTCTATTATCATGGGATGCCTTGAAAATCGATGGTAATTTCTTCATCGGCAAATTTTAGCATACAATATATATATATATATATATATATATATATATATATATAA